>JAMKQA010103891.1:0-14428 GCA_024699735.1 Posidonia australis | reverse complement strand
CGGGCGCATGGGGGTGCCTAACCTCTTCCCCATGCGTAACCAGAATCCTTACCCTTTCTCTGGCTCGCATTCATCTTGCATTATCCATTAGGCACGGAGCACGCATTCATTCATCATCTTGTCTTACCTCTTGATTTTCTTGAGGTTCTTCTTGGTTTTCCTCGTCTTTCCATTAAAAGACTAGGTGGCGACTCCTTTCCTTATCCTTTTGCTTCCCTTGGTGTTTCCGGGTCCTATATCTTCTTCTGGATTCACCATTTTCGGGGTGACCATATCGGATCTCCTCGTGTGTTTTCGCACACGGAGTAGGTGGAGAATCGCGCCAAGGGTTCCGCCGGCATGGTCACAATATCAAAATAGAAGTCGTTGAATATATTTTGATCCAGATTCTCACCCTTTTTATGAATTTTGCATTTTAGTCCTTATGTTTGTCTTTTATTGTGTTTACATCATTTTGTTGTTTTTCCTCTTCATGTTTTCTTGCCAGTAACATTTGCTTGACATTTGACATACATTTTGACATATCTCAAACCATGCATCATCTCTATACATGCATTTATCATAGCTGGCCATTAAAATAACCAAATTGCCCCTGTGTCACCAATTCATGCATTTGCATATTAGTTTTTGTACTCAGTCTTGCATAATTCTTGTTCAAGTTATTCCTTAGCAATTTTTGCACACATAGGTATACATTCATGCATTTAATATAGTTTTTGTCACATTTGCGTATCAATCCATCCCTTTTTAGCGAGCCTACATCTCATGTGTTTCTTTCGTAGTTTTTCTTCACTTGGTTTTCGAAGTCCACCCGACATTTGATTTGGCCCTTTTATTCTGTGTTTTCAATTTTTTCCGATTTGATTTGGATTTCATTGCCTAAGGGCATACACGAACTGACCGAAAGGCCACATTGGCCCACTTGCAGATTATTTCTCCTTTTTGACTTTAATGACTTTTTCCATGATTCAGATGACTTGGAATGACCCCACTTTTTATCCTTTTGACATCAGTATGGCTTTTTGAACCATTCTTTACAAAAACGTCATCATTTTATGTGAATTTCTTCACATGTCACGGTTTACCTATTTTATGTGGACTTCTTTGTAGTTTTCCCATCTTGATTTCCGCAATGTTTTCTTTGACTTCGATGACCTGAGTCGGTTGCATTTTTGACATTCTTGAGACCTGTATGATTTATTCGAGCCATTCTTGCCAAGAACCTTGTCATTTCATGTGATTTTTTTTGTCGTGTCATTTTTCATAATTATGATATTTCATGTAGATTTCTTCGTAGTTCTCACATATCACCTTGCACATCCATCCAGTCTTGTCTTGGCATTCATATTAGCATGTTTAAAGTACGATCTAGGCTTAGTAAGCATTCATCTAGCCTCTAGAGAGCGAATTAGAATAGAAAGACCGAGTTTCTCGGGTGTATGGGGGTGCCTAATACCTTCCCAGTGCGTAATAGGAATCCTTACCCATCCTCTAGCTAGCAGACATCTGGCCTTCACATTTGCATCTCATGCATTCAATCCTTTGCGGTTTTCCTCGTCCTTCCCTTAAAATACTAGGTGGCGACTCCCTTTTCTTTTTCGTTTTATCCTATCTTGCGCCTTCGCCATCTTGGCATGGCTATGATCTCCTCCTTCTGGCGCGACTCCGCCCCAGATTCCCGAGTTGGCATGGTCACAATCGTAATTCCCTATATTCAATTTTCCTTGTCTTCCTATTTCAAATAGACTAGGTGACAACTCCCTTTTTTTTTTCCTTATCCTTCTTTTCATTTTGCTTTCTTATTTTGGTGTTTTTGAGTAGAGTGTCCATCCTTGGATTCACTATTTTCATCGTAACCTTATCTATTCGTGTGTTTGGCTGCTCTACGCTTCGCGTAAGTTAGTCACCAACATGGTCACAATAACCACTTTGAAAACAGTGGTTGGGATTGGTTATAAAGGATAAGATTGGCATTTTAACAATGAGATTGGGTAGTGATGGTCCCATTATGTTATGGTGTATGCTTAGATCTATGTAAGCCAATGGAGTAGAAGAATTGAGTGATCCATCACATGGAAGGACCACTGAATCCCTCTACCTGAATTAATCTAACATAGGGTAGTTGATTGGTACCACTAGTGACAAACACCCGTGGGTGCACCATTGAATAATGCTAGACCTATTGTTGGACCTGCTTATTGGATCTTGGGCTTGCTCCTTGAACATTTGGGCCATGCAAGGGTTTTGGATTTGTGGTATGATGAAGGCTTAAGGTTTGATGAACTTGGGAGGTTTGGCTAGTTTTAGGGAAAGTCGTTGAGCATGCCACAACCTTAGCACGTCCTTTAAGAGGAATATGCTAACAAACGACTGCAAAACCAAGGTATCTACATGTGGTATCTCCTGATCTGCCCTCTGGTTCAATTTAGCATACTTTCCTTGATACCATGGGCATGTCAGTTGTCTTCTAGTATCTTTGGCTTGTTACTAGGGGCATGTCAGCTACCTTCTGATATCACCTTCTTAATATCAGGGGCATTTTAACTGCCTTGTAGTATCTTTCCTTTTGACTCTGTGCAGGTTGTAATCTTCTCTAAGACTTGCGTTGGAGGTCAAAGTAGAGATCCGAGATGGCCCAACTGTTCGACTAGGTAAGTAATCCAGTTCTCTCATGATTTTGCTTTTCATGTGACCTCACTTTAGGTAGACAAAGTCTAACTTCTATATCTTTGCTCTGGGTGAACAAAGCTTAGGTAGCCTCCCTCGTGACTTCGCTCCCAATGGATGAGGTTTGGCCTCTGTGTCTTCATTCTAGGAGGACGAAGCTCAATTAGCCTCCCTCATGACTTCATTCCGGGTGGATGATGTGTAGCTTTTGTGTCTTCGTTTCAAGTGGACGAAGCTCAGTTAGCCTCCCTCACGACTTCACTCCAGGTAGACGAAGTCTGGCTTCTGTGTCTTCGCTCCAATTAGACAAAGCTCAATTAGCCTCCCTTGTAACTTCACTCTGGGAGGATAAAGTCTGGCTTCTGTGTCTTTGCTTTGGACAAACGAAGCTCAGTTAGCCACCCTCGCGACTTCACTCTAAGTAGATGAAGTCTGGCTTCTGTGTCTTCATTTTAAGCAGACGAAGCTCAATTAGCCTCCCTCGTAACTTCGCTTTAGGCAGATGAAGTCTAGCTTCTTTGTCTTTGTTCTGGGTAGACAAAGCTTAGTTAGCCTCTCTCATGACATCATGCTAGGTGGACGAAGTCTGGTTTCTATGTCTTTGCTCCCGACAAATGAAGCTTAGTTAGCCTCCCTTGCGACTTTGGTCCAGTTGGATGATGTTTGAGTTCTGTGTCCTCTCTCCAAGAGGATGAAGCTTAGTTAGCCTCTATCGTGACTTCACTCTGGGCAGATGAAGTCTGTCCTCTATGTCTTCATTTTGGGTGGACAAAGCTTAGTTAGCCTCCCTTGCAACTTCATTCCGAGCAAATGAAGTCTACCTTTTGTGTCTTTGTTTTAGGCGAACGAAGCTTAGTTAGTCTCCCTTGTGACTTTGCTTTGGGCGAATGAAGTTTGGCTTCTGTGTCTTCATTTCGAGTAGACGAAGCACTGTCAACCTCTCTCATGACTTCGCTCCAGGCAAACAAAGTTTGGCTTCTATGTCTTTGCTTTGGATTGACGAAGCTTAGTTAGCCTCCATTACAACTTTGCTCCAGGCGGACGAAGTCTACCTTCTATGTCTTCGTTCCGGGTGGACGAAGCTCAGTTAGCCTTCCTTGTGATTTTACACCTGGCAAATGAAGTTTGGCTTTTGTGTCTTTGTTCCAGGCAGACGAAGCTCAGTTAACCTCCCTCATGACTTCGCTCTAGGCAGACGAAGTTTGGCATTTGTGTTTTTGTTTTGCATGAACGAAGCTTAGTAAGCCTCCCTCGTGACTTCACTCACTCGACTTCACTCCAAGCAAATGAAGTCTGGCTTCTGCATCTTTGCTCTGGGCGAATGAATCTCAATTAGCCTCTCTTGCAACTATGCTCTAGGCAGACGAAGTCTGGCTTATGTATCATTGCTCTAGGCATATGATGCTCAATTAGCCCCTTTCATGACTTCACTTCGAGTAGATAAAGTCTGGCTTCTGTGTCTTCTCTTTGGGTGGACAAAGTCAGTTAGCCTCCCTCGTGACTTCGCATGTTCCTTCCTATGAGTTTGCTCGAGAAGACAAAGTCCTTGCTTCTTCTAGAACTTTGCTCTAGGTAGATGAGACCCTCTTTTTCCTACATGACAAATTTGGTGATTTGTCATACCCCTTTCTTCGGGTTGGTAATCCTAACTACTTGGATGACACCAGTTAAACTATTTGGCGTCTTGGCTAGCAAGCCCTTTGGACTTGCCATGTTCCTTCCTCTATGGGCTGATAAACTTAACTACCTGGCTGATGAGTTTGGTAACTTATCATGCCCCCTTCGTTGGTCGGTAGACCCACCAGTCTTGTCTGGTGCCCCTCTGCACAAGTTTGATAGGCTATCATGCCCTTTTTCAGAGTTTATTAGCCATCCACTTGTTGCCCAGTTTTCCATACCATTAAGTTGCATCTCATTTCACCCCATTGCATCCTTTTACATCACATCACAACTCATCACTTTACATTCCATCTCACCACATTGCATCACATCTCATCGCACAACAATGCATCATAACTCACTACACTACATTGTGTCACATCACATTGCATCTTATTGCATCTCATCGCATCTCACTGTATCGCATCACATTTCATCTCATCGCATCTCACCACACTGCATCATGTCATATCACATTGCATCCCATCGCACTACATCGCATTATATCTCATCACATTGTATCACGTCTCATTGCATCGCATCTCACCACACTACATCATGTCACATCGCATTGCATTCCATCGCACCGCATTGCATCTCATCACATTACATCTCATCGCACTACATCGCATCTCATCACATCACATTTCACTGCATTGCATCATGTCATATCGCATCGCATCGCATCTCATCGCACTGCATCGCATCTCATTGCATTGCACTCCATCGCACTGCATTACATCTTGTTGCATTGCATCGCATCTCATCACATTGCATCTCATTGCATCGCATCGCATCTCATCGCATTACACTCCATCACACCACATTATATCGCATTGCATCTCATCTCATCGCATTACACTCCATCAAACCGCATTATATTGCATTGCATCTCATCACATCGCATCCCATCGCACTGCATTACATTGCATCACATCACATCACATCTTGGCATTGCATTGCATCTCATCGCACTGCATAGCACCACATCGCATTTTGTCACATCACATCTCACCATATCACATCGCATTGCATTACATTACATTGCATCTCTTCATGGTGTTGCATTGCACTACATCGTATTGCATCACATTACATCGTATTGCATCACATTATGCAACATCGCATCACATAGCACTGCATTGCATCATATTACACTATATCTCATTGCATTGCATCATATCACATCGCACAACATTGCATCATATCACATCATGTAGCATCGCATCACATAGCATTGAAGCACATCATATTGCATTACATTAACATTTGCATCAACATGATCACCTATGGTAGAGCAGCATCTATATCCACATTGGGTTGATATCCATTCTATCTAGTTGTCCCTCATCACATCGTCTACATTGAGCATCACCACATTAGCATTGCATACTAGCATTGGCATCAACATCACCATTGCATAATTTGCATTAGTGTTGCATATTTGGCATTCACACCAGCATCGCATAGAGTTGCACATATCCCCAGCCAGCTTGGCATGCACTAGCATCAGCATTTAACATGCACCATCTACACCGACATGCATTATTCGTACGCATTAGCATGCATCTCAACATTTGCATGCGCATTATTATGCACTACTCACACTCGCATTGCATCCCAACATTAATTCTACATTGGCACACATCGCCTGCATTTGCATCCTAGTATTGCATTTGTATTAGCATGCTTCACTTGCATTTGCATCCCAGCATTCCATCCACACCTGCATTTGCATCCCAGGATTGGATTCGCATGTGGCTTTTAGCATTGTTTTCGCTTTCTGTAACGCCCCTTGCACTACAAAACAGTACGAAAACTACCCAAAGCAACTAATTAAATCTAAATTAACGGAATTAAATAAACAAATCTAAACACCTAGACCTATGTGCAGCAAAAGTGGCTCGAATGTGATGCACCAGTCAAGGCTGCACCTACTCCGGACCACCTAAGACAAGGCGAAGGAAAACCACGCGTGAGTGATAGGAATGTCACCCAGTATGCGCCCCAAAAATAGCAAAACCGATAGAAAACTTTGCATTGCTTGAAAACCTCGAGAAAACCACAACCGTCGAAAAGCCAACACATGCAGTTCGCTAAAAATCAGTAGAGGATGCTATTTCAAAACATTCTTTTCTTTTCCTTTTCAAAATCTCATGCTTACTAACAAATCTTTATGCACAAATCAGAAAAACCATTTTCTTCTAGTTTCCTAGCCTAAAGCACCATTCTATCCACTAATACAAATCACAACAAATCAGGGCTAGGAACTAGTCAACACAAATCTCAATCCATGTCTCAAAACTGGTCGCATCACCCTGGCCATAGGCAATCGACCTAGCCACAAGTGGTTGTCGAGACTCCATCCCCGACCACACTGCAGTGCCACGGTGAACCACCTCGTGTTGGAGTTCAACTTCTCGGCTATAGCCTCAAAACGTACCCTCACTGGTACAAACACGGAGTGCGTCCTCAAGACGCCTTGGTGCCCGAGCACCTGGAGACTCTAACCCCAGACCCGACCAGCATCGGCACTAAGGGTAGTCCGAGTCTATCGTACCCTAGGTCTTACAGCACCACCACAGTCTTGAGTCTCCTATCCTGGATTGCAACTCAGCAACCACAACCAAGGACACATCCCCGACATCTCTAGAGGTCTCAGTACCCCTATCGGCAAGCCCTGATCTAATTGTGATTCCTATAAATCTCGGAAATCTCTTTTAAACCACATGCAGTTTCTCATTTCAAATCATTTAGCAAAACCAATTTTTTATTCATAAAATTCTTTATAAATCTCACACATTATGTGTCACATTTATCATCTATGGTTCTCAAACCAATCATTCACATTGGCATCCATTCATGGTTCATTGTACCATGCATTCACCCCTCGAATTACCTTGGTCGTCTGCATCACCTTGGTCGTCCGAATCAATGGCCTAGGGAACCCATCTGGGGGTATTTCGGCATACCGAACTTAGTTTGGTATACCATTTTTTGTGATTGCAGAAAACCTCCCCGGCTGATGCTGTCCCCAAAGTGGGAGTGAGGGGTAGACCCATTTAATCTACCACATAAATCACAATTAAAACATGGGGTGTAGACTTTTAAGTCTACATTAAAACCCCTCAGTCCAAACACAAAACCATTAAGCATGCTGTTCTATAGAAATTCATAAAGTCATGAAGCTCATACGAGATTACTGTGGCATGCATCCAAAATCACTAGCAAAACCCCACGAAACAAATACGAAATAGCATGATATTAACATAAACACGTTATACATCTCATTCCCAACATTTTCCCTATTTTTGCTTGATTTCGACATCATTACCCATGATTTATCACTTAACCTTAGCATGCCTTAACCGAGGAAAGGAAGAAGGAGGGGAAAACGCGTACCTAGCTTCGACAAGCCTTGTGTGCCCACGTGCTCTGGTGATACCCGACACTAGCCTCCCCCGCTCGCACGATTTCCTCCGATGCATGGTTTTCCTCCCACCTCGTGGCTCACTTCTGGCCTCTACACGCTCTCTGTTTTCTCGTCTTCCCCACCGCGCTCCATGCCTCCCTTTATCACCACCTCCTCACCAGCCATCCCCTGGAATCTCGCCGACCAATTGCCAACCTCATTGCTCCAGAGGGGATGGGACGAGCAGCCCTCCCGCTAGGCCTTATGAGTAGGAGGTGATGGGGTCATGGGCGTGGAGAAGGAAAGGGCTCAAGTCTCACATGTGGTTGGACTCCTTGACCAAGCTCAATTCTCAAGTGGGTTTCACCCTCAAGCACGGGTCCCAAGGTGCACATACTGACCCACAAAGCCAAAGAAGTCACACCACCAGGGAAAACTAGGAACACAATCACACTGGGAGGGATTACAACCAACTAACACAACCTTGATTATCCATTAATAAACCATATTCAAATAATAATAAAAATTCCATGGTTTTACATTAAATGGAAAAATCAAGCATAGATGTTACACTTTCGTAGGCATTTCAGCATTATTTTCGTGCCTACATTTGTATCTTAGCATTGCATTCACATTTGGCTTTTGACATTGTTTTCGCATTCGTAGGCATTTTGGCATAGTTTTCGCACCCATATTTTCATGTCAGCATTGCATTCGCATTTCGTTTTCGACATTATTTTTGCATTCATAGGTATTTCAACATCATTTTTGCATCTACATTTACATTTTGGCAATGGGTCATGACTTTCAGTGCATCCATTAAATAAGTGGCTCAACACCAACAACAAACTCCACTTTCTTGCAGGCTTCAGGTGTGGTTTCTTGTCAACCTAGAGCATCGATTTTGATTCCCTTCACCTCACTTAGGGAGGAGCATTTGTAGACACCTCGATTTTACAGTCACTTTCGATGGATTCCTTTAGAAGAGCTTTCTCTAGTTGCAGTGAGGCATTCTTTAACGCTAAAACCTAACTAACATCCCAAACCAACCCAAGACCCTAAATTTCCCCTAAACCTCAGCAAAACCACTAGCCTTAGGAGCCCAACCCTTTTGGTGGTCTAACATGCTAGGAAATGGGCCCAGAATCCATGTAGTAGGCCCTACAATAGGTCCAGTGTGGGTCATGATCGCAATTTGCCACCACGACTAACTAGCGTAGATGGCCATTGTGGGTGGCCAACGTGGATCATTAGTGCGACACCCTAAAGTCAGTAGTAGAATGGAGAAGGATTGGTTGGTCATTTTATGTTTGGACCATCGAATCCTTGCTTCATATTGGCTTGCATGGATCTAAGTGTATCGCTTGACTTTAATGGACCATTATACCCCTTATCCCAATCCTAAACCCAATCTTATCCCTCTTCATTACATCTCCACCCTTTACTTGAATTCTATCTTATCATCTACGCCTCTCATGCATGCTAACCACCTATATAAACTCTTCCACCTTGTCATTGATGAGGTTGCCAGACCAAAAGCCAACCCAACTGACGAGAGACCATCCCATAGCTCTACAACTTCCTCTCGTCATTGGCCACTACAACTCATCGCATTTCAGGCCACCATGGCATTCCCCCCAGCCTTCCCAAGCCTCTACACCACCCTCTTGTCCATGCAAACCCATTACCATTACCACACAGAGCCACCCCAGGCCTGCATTCTACCTCAAGCACCATAGCCACCTCCTAAGTCGAGCTTCACGATCGCTGGCCATCCAAACCTTAGCTAAGCACCCATATAGTCATACCAACTCACACAGAGCATTCCAGGCCTTGCATAGCCCTAGCAAACACATCCAAAGCATCACCACATAGCCACTAGCCACTGCATTATGCCTCGCCAACACCTTCGTTGCCACTGACCAACCATAAGTTGGAGTGACGCTGCTGCGAGTCGTAACGTCGGGAGAGACACCTAGGTGCTTACATAGGTAAGACACTACTCCATTTAGCATAATTCTTTCTTCCTTGCATCCTATTTAACTTTGTTGTCCTGTGCTTTCATCATTTCCCACTGCATTCATCTGCCCTTGTTGCTGACGATGGGTTTGCGAACTGCATGATGCTGACAACCAATAACAGCATATAGCAGCCCATCTTGGTGTGTTTCTCCCCTCCTTGTATTCTCCTTGATGCTCACCATGCGCCTATGGCTAAGGAATTCTCTTCCTTTGGTCAATTGGCTTGCTGATGGTGATGTCATCATGTATGCATCGAGGAAGGTGGCGTACTCTTGCATATGCATTGGATTCTCTTGTTTTTTTGCTGTTCCCATCGTTGTGTATGCTTCCCCTACAAGTTTGCATGGCTTTACATCAATTTGGCATGCATTGATAATAGTTGGTGCGATGAAAAGCTCAATGCAATGCTCTATAAAACTTAGAGCGTGGGCCGATAGGATGGCTAGTTAGCATGTCTCGCAACCGTGAGTCAGTAGCACGGTTAACTAGTGCGGATCTAGAGCAAGTAGCATAGTTGAGCACCCTGTGACCATGCCGGTGGAACCCTGCACGGCTCTCCTATGTGCATGGAAGCACACGAGGAGTCCCGATATGGTCACGACGAAGATGGTGAATCCGAAGAAGAAAATTGGGCTCGGAAACACCAAGGAAAGATAAGAAAAGGATAAGGAAAGGAGTCACCACCTAGTCTTCTAATGGAAGGATGAGGAAAACCAAACACAACGGAAAAACTAAAAGAAATCAAGGCGAAGAAAACATATGCATGCTCCATGCCTAATGAATGCAACACTTGGCCATTACGGGCCAGAGAAAGGGTAAGGATTCTTGTTACGCATGGGGAAGGGATTAGGCACCCCCATGCGCCTGAGGAACTCGATCTTTCTAGGTTTCCTACTTGCTGAAGGCTTACTGTATGTCTGCTTGTTCATCCTGAGTGCACATGCCGAATGTGACTGGAAAACATGCCAAATCGAAGAGAGGAAGTGAATAAAAGAAAATAAATGATAATTCGAGGGAGAAATGTAGGCATTGAAAATGCCACTTCATTGTACGCCCGTGGGCGATGAGGAAAATTGTAAAAATCAGAAATTCTCGAAAAGTATCATGCAAAACAGCGGAAACATAAAAAATTCGTGAAAAGAAATCAAATGACAGTAAATAATTCGCATTCAGGTCCATGTCGGCATTGTTTAACTAGTTAATATACACTTTTGGGCGATGGAAAACCAAATCAAATCAAAATCGTGAAAGTTGGAAGAAATCTAGGAAACAATAAGAAATTCAAGTTCAAAATGAGTTAGAAATGCGTGCATGATGCAAAGAAAAAATATGGGAAAAACATATGCATGAAAAAGGGAAAGGAAAATGTACAAAAATGCTTGTGTGAGTGAAAAGTACAAATCCTAGGGGCTTTTGTGCAAATTTCCCAAATTTTGAATGAAGACTGAAATTATGAGGTTAAATCAGCAAAAATACTTAAGAAAACACATTTTGTGTAAATTTGAAGAAATTTGGGGTTAAATGTGCAAAACTGTGCATTTTGGGTTAAATTGAAGATTCCTAGGGATATTTATGCAATTTTGCTTGTAAATAATGTTTTTTAAAACAATTCTAAAGTAATTCAGGGCTAAATGTGCAAAATAAAGGGTTTATGTTTGAAAATATGAAATTCAAGGGCTGATGTGCAATTTCTCCTTAGAAAAGATGTATTCAGTGTGAAATTAGTGAAATTCAGGGGCTAAAATGCAATTTTTGAACACATTTGAGTATATATTTAAATTCCTAGGGTTTAATTAGCAATTTGAACAGAGAAATATGCATTCAGAACTATTTTAATGAAGCTCAGGTTTTGAAATGCAAATTTTGAGCACATTTAAGTAAATGTTTGAATATTTGGGGTTTAATTTGCAATTTTGACAGAAAAACATGCTTTCAAAACTATTTGAGTAAAGTTCAAGGTTTATTATGCAAAATACTGGACTTGAGATGCATAAAAAATAGTTCTAAGGGTTTTTATCAAACTTTAAAGCCTAGAAAACATTAACAAGAATATGTAGGGGTCACACTCCAAAATTTCCAATCAAACATTATTAAAAAAGATTTAAAAAAAAACTACAGCAAGGACCTAAATGCAAGAAATAAGGGACCAGTTTGTAAGAAAATAAAAGTATCAGAAATTTATCCAAATGAAAACTTTACTTTTATTACTATATCTTTTTTAATAAAAAAACATGTGATGGCAACCAGTGACGGGGTTCCACCATCGACGACCGATTGGGATGCCTTTCCGGGGCATCCTGATGCCTGATCACACATCAGGCTCCACCTAGAGCAAGAGGAGAGGAAGAAGAAGAGATCCAATGGTTTGGATTGGGATCTTGACAGTCGGAACTGGCCCCCCATCCCCTTCGCTGTCGACACGACTCCGACGACGGCGCTGTGGAAGAAGGGGACCTTGGAGGCGTTGGAACGGTGGCTCTGGACTCTAGGATGCTTGGGGACGTGGAGAGGAATGTTTCCCCTCCTCTAGAGGAAAGAATTAGGCCATCTCTCTCAACCTTTGGTCCCGCTTGCCATCGCTGTCATCTTCCCCAATGAGCTTGGTTGCGAGGGCGATCCAATGACGGGGTTCCACCATCGACGACCGATTGGGATGCCCTTCCGGGGCATCCTGATGCCTGATCACACATCAGGCTCCACCTAGAGCAAGAGGAGAGGAAGAAGAAGAGATCCAATGGTTTGGATCAGGATCTTGACGGTCGGAACTGGCCCCCCATCCCCTTCGCCGTCGACACGACTCTGACGACAGCGCCGTGGAAGAAGGGGACCTTGGAGGCGTTGGAACGGTGGCTCTAGACTCTAGGATGCTTGGGGACGTGGAGAGGAATGTTTCCCCTCCTCTAGAGGAAAGAATTGGGCCATCTCTCTCAACCTTTGGTCCCGCCTGCCATCGCTGTCATCTTCCCCAGTGAGCTTGGTTGCGGGGGCGATCCAATGCATGAAACATGGCTTTGATTGCTCTGGAGCATTGGGGGCGTGTCATGAAAGGTTCTTAGATGCTTAGAGTGATGCAACGAAGCTGGAGGCACCCGATCCAACTTTGTTGCTAGTCTTCTTCCCTAGTGACAGCGATGGTGACGATGCATGATGCCGGCGAGTAGCTCTTGGAGACTTGGAGAGGGCTTGAAATGGTGCGCCAGGGGTCAGAGAAGCAAGAGGAGGATTGTGGGGGAAGAATCAAGCACATTGGGGCACGAATCGAATACTAGATTCGTGCCCCCACCTCTATCGTCGGAGAATAGCTCCAGTGACGCCTGAAGCCACGATTCCAGCCAGGAAACCCTCTGGCTCTACTGGACTCAATTGGGGAAGAAAGATGAAGTCCTGAGGAATCAAAATTGGAAGAAATTAGGGTCTGAAGGGCTTTTAGCTGAGTAGGCAGGGGTGATGACTATCACAACTCGTCGGAGGTCACTAGAGCTCACCGGTGATGGCTGGAGATGGCCTAAAACTCAGATTTTTCTCCTCCCCAAGCTTCCTCTCTGATCTTGGACCTCTCTGATTGCCTTGGTTGAGAGAAAATAGCTTGGTGGCTCTCCTTTTGGATTTTTCCAAATTTTTTCTCTCGTTTCTCCTCCTCCCTTTTCCTTGCAAATGGGGGTATTTATAGCTTTGCAATGGCTAGGTAGGTTGTTATGGTTAGAGTGGGAGGTGGTTAAGGTTGTTAAGGTGAAGTGAGAAGTGGTTAAGGTGGTTAAGATGAAGTGGGAAGTGGTTAAGGTAGTTAAGGTTGTTAAGGTGAAGTGGGAAGTGGTTAAGGTGGTTAAGATGAAGTGGGAAGTGGTTAAGGTTGTTAGGGTGAAGTGGGAAGTGGTTAAGGTTGTTAGGGTTTGAGATTTAAGTTTAATTTTTGATTTAGGGTTTTATTTAAGGTTTTGAATTAATCCTAGGGTTTTGGATTAATTCTAGGGTTTTGGATTTGATTATGGATTTTATTTAGGATTTTGAATTAATCCTGGAGCTTTAGATTAGGTCTTGGATTTTATTTAGGATTTTGAGTCAATCCTAGGGTTTTAGGACCCATTCTAGGGTTTTAGATTTGATTTTGGATTTTATTTAGGATTTTGAATTAATCCTAGGGTTTTGGATTAATTCTAGGGTTTTGGGATTAAGTTTAGGTCTAGGGTTAGAGTTTTGGCTGGGTTTTAGGGTTTTTATAGTTTTGATTAGGGTTTTAGGGTTTCTAGGGTTTTGTTTAGGGTTTTAGGGTTTTGTTTAGGGTTTTGGAGTTAGATTTAGGGTTTAGTCCAATTGCAAGTATATGGGGGTGTCTACACACCCTTACATTGTTCTATTTGGATTTCTCTTCTAACCTTGCGTGGCATCACATGATTTATGCTCATATGGATAATCTTGCTTGCATTGCATGTGTGACCGTGTCTGTTTGACCAACCGCCCGACCCAGAGAGGAAAAGGGGTGGAGAGGAGGAGACCACAGCCATGCCAATGACGGCGAAGGCGTAAGGATAAAAGAAAAGAAAAGAAAAGGGAGTCGCCACCTAGTCTTTTACGGGAAAGACGAGGAAAACCACAAAAGGATGAATGCATGGGATGCAAATGGGAAGGCTGGATGTCTGCTAACCAGAGGATGGGTAAGGATTCCTATTAC
>JAMKQA010103890.1:0-14609 GCA_024699735.1 Posidonia australis | reverse complement strand
CTTCAAGCCCACCAACATAGTCCTCCTAGGACTTCAGGCCCATCGTCCACCTCCTCTGGTCATGTTCTAGGCCTCCTACTAGTCTAAAGTCTTTGTTTGTGTGTGAATACGTAATATCCACACGTGTTTTATATCTCCAGACTATGTGTTTGTGTTACTGAACAACAATTGTGCGTTTTTGATCCCTTTCTACAATAAATCAATCATCCTTCTCTACTAGTTGTGACAAATCAGATCGTATTTCCTACTTATCTTCATGATGGTGCGTGAATCTTTGGTGAAGAATCTTAATAGGACCTTTAAAAAGTTAAACAACAAGAATTATCTTATTTGAACGTAAACTTTTGAGACTTTTGTTATAGCCCATCATAAGATGAGTTACTTTACAAAGTTTCCTCCTGACAACAAAGATGCAACATACGATGACTGGTATGCTGATGATACAGTTATAGTATCTTGGTTGATGAATAGACTGAAATTTACAGTTGTAAAGGGCGTCATGATGTTGCGGCCGACCAAGAAGATCTGAGATGCATTATGTCTCACATAAGGTTACAAGAAAAACACATCCAGAGTCTTCGAATGTGATATGTGAACCTGATTATCCATTTTTAATTGTAAACCATGTAAATAATTGTAATATTGTATAAATGATTACTTAATGGATAATCTAATGTTTCTAGTGTGTGTGGAGATTTGTTGGCTTTCTGTGCACCTATTTGTAGTTGTGGAACCAATGTAGAATCTGATCGAAGGATGCACAGTTGCCTCGATCTGTGTACTCGTCCTTTTCTCCTTTCTCTTTCTCATTTTTCTTTTCTTTTCTCTCTCCCCACCCCTCACATGCAAGTTTCCTCTTTCTTCGCTATCTTTTCTTCCCTCTTTCTTCTCTCCGTACCCATGCCTCCACAGGAACCTCATGCCCATCTCGTCCCCTCCGTTGCCAAGGCGATGGGACTAGAGATCGGTGCGATTTTCGGAGGAGGAGAAGCTAAAGAGGAGGCAAAGCCGAAGGGAGGAGGAGGCAAGTAGAGGGGAGGTGAGCCGAGTTGAGGGAGGAGGAGAACCAGTGTTGCCTGGGAGAGGAACTCCAAGTGTGCGACCGTTGGTGGCCAGGGACTGCCGAAGGCTTGTCGAAGGAGCACCACGTGGTGGTGGAGGTTGTGGGAGTACCGATCCAAGTACGCGACCCCTCCCTTCCTTCTTTTCCTTCGTTTTGGGGAAAATAGGTTAAATGCATGAAAATAGTGTAAAATGTATGATAAATCATGAAAAAATAGTAGGAATAATGGAAATGATGTGAATGACTTGAATGAGTAGAGTTCATGTTAGGTTGTATGATTTTCGTGGATTTTTAGTAGAAAACGGAAAACATGCTTAATGGATTTGTGAATGGATTGAGGAATTTTGAAGTACACTTGGAAGTCTATACCTTATGTTTTATTCATGATTTATGTGGTATGTTTGATGGGTTCGTCGAATGTCTCAATTTCAACGAATGAGTGGCTTGGATTTAAGGGAGGTTTTCTAGAAACGAGCATTTCGGTATGTCGAAGCGGGTTTAGTATACCATTTTGCTATCAGTATTCAACCAGAAATCCCATTTCGGTAGACTGAAAACACCTAGTCTTCCGTTTCAGGAGATTTCGATCGACCGAAGGAATTTTGGACGATTGATCCTCAATTTCGATAGATCATTCTGAGTGTCTAGTACCTCGTTTGGTATGTCGATCTGGTTCGGTCTGTCGAACCAGACCCCTGACCCATATGAACAAATGAATATGAAAAGTTAATTGTTTAAAGGCAAAAAAGACATGTATTAATGAGGTATTCCTCATGTGAATGACATAGCGGAACATGGAATTTAAATAAATAAAATTGAATATGGTTTGGGCTGGAGGTCCCAAAAATGGGAAAAATAGATAAATGTTTGGTTTAATGTGATTTTTAGGCGTGAAACCTAATAATGAATAAGAATGCACAGTTTTATATGGTTTTGAGCCTGGGACCTAAATTAAGAGTCATGTTTGCATGAGAATGATTCCTTGCAAAGAAAAGAGAATGTGTAATGGTTTAAAAAGAAAACCCAAGAGTTTTGAAAAGAAAATGATAATGTATTCTGAAGCCACGAGAGATTGGTGTTGATAACATGGTAAGAATATGAGACTCCAATGAAACCAATTATTAGATATGACCGTGTTTGCCAGTGTGGAGCTACGGAGGATTGGTATCGGCAAATTAATATGGATCCAATTGTTAGATACGACCGTGATTGTCGAGTTTTGAGACGGTGTAGGCTAAGCCTGAGTGGATAAACCTAGGTGTTCGGGTCATCGATGGGACGTCAGAAAAAGATGTATCCCTATGCATATGAAATGTAATTGAGGCCTGTTAGCCGAGGCAATGTCATCCTGTACGGGAAACTTCACCGTGATAATGCAGGAAAGTAGGGAAAATGGTGTCCTCACCTACTGCTTGTGCTAAGGGTGTACATGGATCGGGTTGGGAGTGAACCCACAACCAAACCTATATTGTTCGGATTGGATAATTTTGAACCCATACCCAATCCAGACCCAACCCAATCCAGACCTAACCCAACCCACAAACTTTGAGTTGGTTGTAGGTTGGGTTGTGTCGATTCTCGGGTTTTATAACACTTGAATTTTATACAAAAAAAGATATAAGCTCGTCTATTATTAATTACAAAAAAAATGATAATAAATTCATCTATTATTAAAAGTCAAAAAAATTGACATGCGATACATTAATATTGCTTAGCCATCTAATAATAATTTTCTCCAAAAGTATAAGAGAATGGTATTAACTTAACTAAAGGACCAGAAAACTCCAAAAATTAAAGCATAATTTATGATTTATTGATCCAAAAATAGCTAAAAAAAGTATAGTTGCTTAACAAACAAAAGTAGCTCTACTAATATTATCTATGAAATATATACAAGTGTCAAGCATGAGAAGTGAAAAAAGAAACTTTGATTAATGTTTATATTTTTATAAATTAAAAATTATATATATATTATGTATTTATAAATATAAATAATTACTATTATATATATATACACACACACACACACCTTCGGGTTTGGATCGAGTTGGGTAACCCAAGCCTGAAATCCATACCCAACCCATAAAGTTTGGGTTTGGGATTTTCCAACCCATACCTAATCCATGATTAGAAAAACTCAATCCAACCTAACCTATGTGGTTTGGGTTGGTTCGGTTTTCGAGTCAATCCAGACCTATGTACACCCCTAACTTGTGCACCTGGTTACCTTTGATCAAGGTAACACCAATAAGAAAAGTGAAAATACAATGTGTAGCTAGAATTAAACTTGTGTCTTGTCTTCAAATTCTAGCGACAAATGAGGATCATATTTTAACCAATTGTCAGCTAATGTATATAGTTTTGTTTTGAATCCTATGAGGCATTATGTTTTAGACTGGATCTGGTTGAGAATGTGGATTTCTCGGAATGCAAAAAAAGATTTTAAAGATGCATAAATTGAAAAAGGAAATATGAGCTTTTGAAAAAAAGGACATTGTTTTGGATAGAGATTCCAAATGTTTTTAAAGAAAATGATATCTAGGAATGGATTTTTGAAACCACGTCTTGTAATAGTCTAGGCTCATATTTTATCGTTGTTTTATCATGATTTTCCGTGTAGGGGCACGTATTAAGTGACTTGGGTGTCACTCACGCGTGTTTTATTTTAGTTCAGGTTGAGGTGGTGCAGTCCAGTTTCGATGTCCGTATAGGAGCTACTAGCCGTACATTGTTCTTAGAGATGAATCTTAGTTAGTTACAGTTTTTTTGAGATAATGTTGTAACTATTGTAATTACTTGTGATACCATAATTTAGGTAGTGTACCCGAGTTCGGGGCAGTACATCGAAGCATACGAGCAGTTGTTCACCTTACGACAAGGTGATTGTTCCATTTAAGAGCACTTCACCCTTCTACGAGCTTTACTTGATGAGCTTGAAATTCACTAACCTTTGATTGGTAATATCACTCAGATGAAGTAGTACCATGAAAACTTGGTTGTGGCAATCCATCTTTCTTGTTTGAATCCGAATCTCAACTCTCAAATCAGGGATATATTTTAAGAGTTGACAGTGTGCCTGATCTACAGTCTACCTTTATCAAAGTCTTACGTATTTCCGCAGCCACGCCTTCTCTAATGTCCAATCAGTCAACCATGCAAGCTACACGTAGTCGAGGGCACGATGGCTCCTGCAAGGGTGGTCGTGGCCGTACAAACAGTGAAGGACACCCCTATTGCACTCATTATGGACGAACAGGTCATCGAGTTGAGTCGATCTTCGACAGCTTATGTTACTATCAAGTCTACATCTACTACTTCTACCAATGAAGAGCAAATGATTTTTATTTCTCAGGCTGACTATGAACGACTCTTAGACTACTGACTTCACCGTCACTACTTCTCATACTACTTCCGTAGGTACTAGTGCCCTCCTCGCATCCAGAAATCCCTCCAAGATCAATAATCCCGATGCCTCATCCTATGTGTTAAGTACAAAAAGTCTTTTTACATGTTTGTTCTAACTTTCTGATATTCGATCAATGACCATCATTGATGATTGGTCTTATCCTGTTCTATTACTAGAGAAGAGATTGTATAGGTGTCTTCATATCTTTCACTAGAAAAAGTTCTATATGTACCTAATTTCCTTGTTGACCTCCTTTCTATTAGTGCTATTACAACATAATTATTTCATTATGTCACCTTCTTTCCTTTTTACTGTATTTTTTAGGATTTGTAGACGGAGAAGAGGATTGATTTAGACTGTGAACGAGGCAATAGCGTGTACTTGCTTGTTTGTAATGATATATCACGAAAATTAGTGTCTATAGCGTCCACCTCTGAGCCATTTGTTTTGTGGTATTATCTATTAGGTCATCTATCCCATCAAAAGTTGCAACAGACTTTGCCTTGGGTCTTCGTCTCTCCTTTTGATTGTGAGTGTTGTTAATTGAGTAAACACCATTGTACTTCCTCTAGGCATTTACGTCTTGTATCAAGTCTAGTTTTGTTTGAGTTAGTCTATTGTGATATCTGGATCCTGTCAGAGTTCTATCTATGTTTGGTCCTCGTTATTATATTGTTTTTATTGATGATTTCTTACGAGTGTCTTAAGTATACTTATTTAAAGATCATGGTTATATTTTTGATATACTCAAATCTTTAATTACAAAAATAAAAAAATCAATTTAGTATTACTCCTAAATGTTTATGCACTAATAATGCTCTTAAGTTTGTTTAATCCAAGATTGAGTCTTATTGTACATACTTATGGATTATTGAGCGCAAACACAAACATATATTAGATGTTACTCGCATTATCATATTCCATATGTAGGTTCCCAAACACTTTTGGTCAAATACTATCCTCACTGTTACATATCTCATAAATAGAATGCTCTTTACTCCTTTAAGAGGTGAGATCCCACTTCAGCGTCTTCGACGAGACACTAATCTGTTTACTTTAACCCCTTGAGTTTTTGAATATCTTACCTTTATTGGTTATTCTCCTAGATCAATTGAGTGTATTTTTGTTGGTTATTCTTGAACTCAAAGAGGTTACCGGTGTTTCTATCCTCCTATTATATTTTGTGTCTACCGATGTCATCTTTTTTGAGTCCAAAAGTTATTCATATAGTTCTACACCTGATGTCGAGTGTCTTCCTCTCCCGTCTGTTGTTGAACTGCCTATCATAGGCAACCAAGATACCTCCTCTGTCATTAAGAAGGTTTTATGCCCTTTACAGGTATATCGTCGCTGTTAGTAGGTACAAATGTCTTTAATTATAGAATCGACCTCTTCCGCAGATGCAAATCCATCTTTAAATGATTTTGATCTTCCAATAGCACTTCGCAAAGGTTTCCATTCTTCCATTACTCATCCAATCTCCAATTTCGTTTCTTATAACTCTCTTTACCTTCATTTCTGTAGTTTCACCTAGTCTATCTCTTCTAAGTCTGTTTCTAAGAATCATCAAGAAGCACTATTACTTCCTCAATAAAAGGCAGTCATGGATGAGGAGATAGCTGCATGAATAGCTTGTGGCGCTTGAAAGTTAGTGATCTACCCTGTCGAAACTACTATAGTCACCTATAGATAAGTCTACACTATCAAGTACAAGGTAGATGATACAGTAGACGGATACAGAGCCCAACTGCTTGCTCAAGTATTCACTCAAACATATGGTATCGATTATGAGGAGACTTTTTTTTTCCTATCGTCTGCCTTAACTCCATCAAAGTGATCTTGTCTATTGCCATAAACAATTCTTGGGAGCTGTGCCAATTAGATGGCAAGAATGCATTCTTATACAGTGACCTGATAAATTCTATACTTATGGATCAACCTCTATGGTATGTTGCTCGAAGGAAGAATAGAGTATGTAAGCTGAAGAAGGCTATTTATGATTTAAAATAGAGTCTTCGAGCATACCTTGATAAATTCAGTTATGGTACGGGGATTTCAGAGATGTGTTGTTGATCACTCCATCTTTTATAGGAAGACTGCTTGTGGATGTGTACTCCTCACGGTGTATGTTGATGATATATTGATGACAAGTAGTGATACAAAGGATACTAAAGAAATAAAAGAGCACTTTAAGACACACTTTGTCACTAAGGATATGAAAAAACCAAGATACTTTCTCGATATTAAGTTTACCTATGCCAATGGAAAAATGCTACTATCCTAGAAAAAGTATGTCCTTGAACTCCTCCAGGAAACAGAACTTTTGAGATGCAAGCCACAGTATACTCCTATTGAGCAAACACTATCCTTCTAAGATACCACTTCAGAGTTATTAGAGACCCCGATCAGTGCAAATGATTAATCAAGAAACTTATATATTTAATAGTGACTCAGTTAGATATCTCCTATACAGTCAGTTTACCGAGTCAGTTCATGCATAAACTCAGAAGAGTATAGTGGAGTGGAGTTTTACACGCTCTTGCCTATGTCAAAGGTTCTTTAGGAAGAGGCTTAGTTTACATAAGGAATGGTCATATGAAGATTAAAGCTTACTCAAATTCAGGATATACAGATGATCAAGGAGATATAAAGTCCACGTTTGGTTTCTACACATATGTAAGGGATAATTTTGTCACCAAGCACAGTAAGAAGTAGAACGTAATGTCTCAGTCCAATACAGAGGCAGAGCATAGATCCATAGCTCAGACGACTTAAGAGATGATGTAGATCAAATCACTCTTATTGGAGCTTAGTTTCCCTATTGAGATATCTATACCGATGCATTGTGACAATCAAACTATCATTTTTATTGTCAATAATCTCACTTTTTATGAACGCACAAAACACATAGAGGTTGACTATCATTGAGTACGGGACATGGTGATGAAAAGAGTTATTTCTACGCCCTACACTCAGTCATTGGAATAGCTAACTTTTCACCAAAGGGTTAAGTATAAAGATTTTTAAGTCCTTGTATACCAAGGTGAGCATAATAGATATATATGCTGTAGCTTGAGGGAGAGTGTTAGAGAGGTTATATTGTGTATTAGGATTGTAGTAGGTAATCAGATTATTAGATATCTATCTAGTCTAGGGTATCTGATATGTCCTATATATATGTAACTACACTCTCAGAAATAATAGATCCTTTTCCTCTCTTTTTACTTTCAACATAAACCTTTATTACATTATTAAGTGTTTACTACACAAACCCTTCCTTACAAGGGTTTGAGATTGACCAAAACTTTGACAACACATATGCAATCGAATGCTGTCTTAATTTATAAATTAATGAGATTCCATAATGTATTATGCATATGAGAGTCTGACTCCAATAGAAGCTTCTCTAATATTATATTACACATTATTACTGCTCAATCACTCATTACTGAGGGATATTTTGCAGATTTCCTATTGTAACATTCAGCAAGTAGTGATCTAAGCATGAAAATACCAAGCACAAGAAATTTAACTTGCAGACATGATGAAGGAAATTAAGTTACAAATGTTCAGATGTTACCAGCATATTTGAGACGAGAGTTTGTTCCGTGAACTTTGTTGTATTAGTGATGTTGATCCTTTTAAGTGAGGGGAAGAAACCTGCCCTCCATTCCCGTTGGTAGGGTATGTTTCTTCCTTGTAAGGTTGTCTCTGTCAGGACTATCCACGCCTTCTTTTAGAGAGTTACTTGCATGGAACTTAGCCCTTGCAGATTGTGTGGCTTGCATATAGCTGGGAAGGGAGCTTTTGTTGCTAATTTGCTGCTTTTGATCAACATTATCAGATTTGACGATATCAAGAGAGTTTCTTCCTTTTACCTTCTTTGAATCCTCCACAAAGTGATCTGCCTTACTCATTGCACTAGGGTCATATTTGGTATTAGAGGTCTTCTTCCTTTTGAGTTTGTATTTGTGCTTCTTTATATCCAGACGATTGCCCTTCTTCATTTTTACAGAATCTACTGAAATATCGCTAGATGGTGTTCCATGCAACTCTGTCATATTCATGTTGAGTCTTGCATATGATTGAGGTGATCTATTTTCCTGCTGATTGGTTGCATTGTCAAATTGGACATCTGTATGGGATGTTGTTGGAATAGTTGGAAGCTGTTCAACAGTATCTGAGTCAGCATACTTAGAGTTGCTAGGATTTTCATTGGTTTCCTCTTGCTTTTGAAGAGCTTCAGCAGCAGAGAAAGAATTATTATGTTCAGTTTTTCCAAGGCCACATGTATCATCAGCAATGCACGTTTCAGGCAGATCTCCACCTTCAAACAAAAGCGGCCTAGCCTTAACTGTAGAAGAAACAGGGATTTCAGCACTATGTTTTGATGTTTTGTCTTGAATGTCAATCTCACGGGATTCAACACTTTCTGTAATCTTGGTGTCAACATTTCCTGAAGAATCTGTATGAGATGGAAGGTTGTCCGACTTTGGCATTGATGTACTTCTCCAGTGGAAGTTAAATGACCATCCTGATGTTGGACCTGTACTCAATTCTTCAAATATTGACTTTGCAGCAACAAAAGATGGATTACAAGTCTTTCTATATCCGTGCACAAACTGTTTATCCTCTGTTTCTAGTGGTTCAACTGCAACGGTTGTAACTTTCAATTCGTCCAAGTCAGCATTATGTTTTTCAGTATGAAGAAGAGATTGTGTACCAACATCTGATTGGACTACTATTTCATCCGAAGCATGCTTTCGCTTTGAGATATCAGTGCATGCAGAGAGGGTATCTAGCTCCAAAGTTGCTTCGTTGTTGTCAAGAACAGGCTTCTGCCCCTTGGATATTTTTATTGAACTGAAGCATTTCTCCATGGTAGATTTTGGTGCTTGCAGCCCATAATCAGCACCATGATTGGCTATCCCCTCAGCTGTTACTTGTGATTCAGTTGGCTTGAATGTATCTTCTCCTTGTTCCTCAGAATTGCCATTGAAGCTCCCATGTTGTTCTTCATCATGAGGAGATGGTAGAGCCATCCATCTCTCTAACCATTTCCATGCTGATTCAGATCTTGAAGGATCACAACAACTGATGTAGATGGGCTTTGTTTTTGGCGTTGACTCCAAAAGCTAAAGAGAAAAGAATGATTATCAGTATTTGATGGGAAAATCCAACTAAGATAGCAAAGACATGCAAAGTAAAAATAGGGGATGGACGTTCTCTTACCAGGCGAGCAAACCCATTTTTCAGTAATCTTTCAGTTGAAGATTGCCTGTCCAGATTGGCACTAAAGCTCCCTCCCCGCTGAAAATAGGATTCATGGTGATGAGTTTAGGTAATGCATGCAAATTCACTCTACCAGTTATATTCACTAAAGACGATGAAATAGAAACTACAAGTTGTTAAAGTAACTGCAAGTAATACAATGAAGGAAAAAAAAAGTTTGCAAACCAATTCAAGAGGGACAGAAGCCAACATGCAAATATCGATCACATTATAGCTCTACCTAACTTCAAAACAGGACTAAAAGTAGCACAACAAACAGTCCAATTCCTATATTGTTTTCTTCAGCACTGGCCTAAAACGATTATAGCAAGTGTTTCGTGCTGACATTAGCATTACCAGAGATTTAGATTTCTCAGCATCTTCCTGAAGCATTTCATCAAGTATTCCTTGGTCGGCTAGATTTTCTGCGTCATTGTGACGGAGGCGCGTGCGCACAAGGGCCTGCATCTTGACAACTGCTTGGACACAACGCAAAGTAGCGACAGCCTGTCTCCGGACCAAATGCCCGCGCATAGCAGCTTGCAGCTTGACGACATTTTTGAGCTTCTGCGATCGTTTCCGGGCCTTAAAAAAAACATTCGTGTAACAGGACAAAGTTAAAGTGGGTTCAACAAATATCAACATGGAAACACCAACTTTACCTTATTAGTTGACATACCAAAAATCCTCTGATGGCAGTCTGGACTACAATGACAAGAGATTCCGGGATACCGGACTCGGACGTTACGTTGGCAACTGAGTTGGGTAATTTGTCTGATGAAACCAGGCCTGTCACAGAAGGTAATTGTGGAGGTGTTTGCCCTTCATATTTGGCTGCCGTGGTCATCTCTGGGTTGCACGATTCCGATCGCTTGTCGAAACTATTCTCCCTGGTTTCTGTACTCGCCCCCTCACTGATGGCAGCAGATGTGGGTTCCGAGGTTCCCGTGTTGCTTCGCTCTTTGCGTCTCCCGGATCGCCTCCGGAAACTCCACCTACGCTTCTCCAACGATCCCTTCTCCTGAAATAGAACCCAGATTAGGAAAACACCAAGAGATCTACAGTGGAATTTCACTGGGTCTCCTGAAAACAGCCTTGGGAATTCACTAGACTTGTTGATACGTGATTACAAAACGATCAAGGCGTCTCCCATCGTAAGACACAACAAGCTGATGGGATACGTCCGACATCCATTAGACTCCATGAAATGAGCCCAACCACAAACAAATAGAAAGCCATTCATGCGTTGGGTACGACACAGAACGGAGCAGTCTTGGAACCGTAGAGTTCCCACAATTCAAAAGACAAGCACTGGGTCGATCACCTGAGCGAGTGATTCCATGCCACCGCCACCATCGGCCTCGGAATGGCCGGTGCCGCACGACATGATCTTGAAGCAAGAGGTGCCCCCACTCCTCCCCATCGGCTGGCTGGCTGGCTGGCTGGCTTCTGTTTGGTAATTAGCGACCGAGCTCCAATTAACCTTCTCTGGTTATATACGTCGAAACAGGAGGGAATTAACGCAACGGAAAACGACCAAGTACTGTGCAAACTAACCGATGATGCGATGTCGCTCTGCTTCTGCCAAGAGCAAAACAGTAAGAAGAAGAAGAAGAAGAAGAAGAAGGAAGATCTTTGGAATACCACCTGCTGATATCACCGATTATCTGTGGATCCACTTTTCTTATTTGTTCTTGGTTTTTTGATTTTTTCATCACACTCGTTTTAATTACCATTTTTTAAATCAGTTAACGTGTTGTAATAAATAATGTGATTAGCTGGTGGTGGTAGATATGCCGGCGTTGGAACGAGACACGAGAAAAGCGAGAAGTTGACGGCGGTACCTCTCCTCGTATAGAGATTGTCTGGTGACTTTGGTTACAAGCTGTGATTGCCAACTTATAGGTAGGTAGGTAGGCACCTTTTGATCAAGCACAACACAGGATATATGCTGTTCCTCTTTCCAACGTTTGGGGGTTTTTTGTTTTTGGTTTTGGAGCCACCGATGGCAATGCATGCCTTTGTTCATTTCTTCTCGTCATTTCTAAAGAAAGCATAATTGTGTCCTAATGTTTCTAGTTATGTCATTTAAATTTACATTCTTAGCCGTGATTATTTACCATATCTAATTAGAAATCCCTTCTCATTTTCAAAAATTAATTTGATATCGTCGCATCTTTAATTAACAATTGTAATTCTCTGTTTCGAAGACCTCGTCCTGGTCTGATCCAAACAATCATAAATCCGCTTAAGTGTGGACAGAGTCAGATCGAGTCGTTAGACCACACGGAATGAGCCAAGCCAGTCAACCCCTCAGCCTGGCACGACCTATGGTCTACCTTCAAGCTAAGCTACGACCTGGGTCAAGTTGGATCGATCCATTGGACAGGTCTATTTAATAATAAATTAAAAAAATTATTAATAAAAATTATTTTTTTATACATAAAAAATTTTACATTTTTACACTTTTTTTTCTTTTACTTTTTTACTTTTTTTTATTCACTTTTACATCGTGATTTAATCATTAGTGGAGTCTGTTCTAGTTCCCATTGATGTTGATGTCGTATCTTCGTCTTCTAATTCTCTTCTGATTCCTCGTTCAAGCTCAATCTTTGAAGACAATCAATCACATTGTACTAATCTCTTAAGCATATGGATAATCTACATCTTCTATCGCTTAATACCCTTTTTCCTGTAGAAAATGCAAACTCTGATATCAGAGTTGACGTCAGAATCATTAATAAATCTTTTACCAATTTTGAAACTATAAGAAACCTAATTATTATACTAGACCACTACTTTAATATGTCTAAGTTATCCATTTCTAAATTACTAAAAGTAAATTCACATCCTAAATAATTTTCTAATTTCTTATTTGTGGTTGATTTACATATTTACCTTTTTTTTTATTTAATCTATTCCAAAAAGAACTACCACTACTACTAGTATGTATTCCTACAAAACTAGATGTGTAACCACTAGTATTATTTTCACCATAATTTCTAGCATATTCTTCAAATAATCTGTATAAAGTTGCCTTAATTTTATTATTAAATGAATCTATATAGTCAATTTTATTCATGTTACTAAAAATATCATCAATAAGTATCATACAATTAACTAATATATGCGTAGGATCCATAATTAATGCTAAACATGCCCACATTAAATGCTCATTCTAATAAGTATTATATTTATTTTCCATTAATTTAATAATATCTACAAAAGTTGGAATATTTCTATATTGTTGAAAAATATTTGTAATATTAAATAAATTAATTAAAACTAGAAAACTTTTTAGATAATATTGACTGAATAATTGTTTAGTTGCATTATAAAATGGTTCTAAAAAATTATGGATTATATTAGAATTTTGTCAATCTTCATCATTTAACAAATAAGTAGATTTTACATTATAAAACTCTATAATTATATGACTATAAAGTAAACTTGAACTTAACATATCATAAGTTGATTTTTATCTATATTGAACATCTAACTTAAATTTTCTAGGTTTTAAATCTTTTTGTGCACATATATGTCTAAATTTTTGATATCTTTTAGTTAATATTTGAATAAATAAAATAGCTGATCTTACATTTTCTATATAAAGCTTAATGCATTCTATACCATCTTTTACAATTAAATTTAAAATGTGACAACAACACCAACAATAAAATAGTTCACCATTTAATATTAGTCATATATTTCTTTTTAGTAATCCCATTGCAACATTGTTATTAGAAACATTATCAAAACATATTATATTAATTTTAAATAATGTGTTATATTCTTTAGTAATATCTTCTATCTACTATAGCTTTACTAGTATGTGGATAATCAAATACTTTAAAAGTAATTAATCTTTTTTGCAAATTCCATTCTATATTTGTAACACTCGTAAAATTCATTTTCTAATTATTTATATTTTATGAATTTTATTCCTGGACGGATGTTACTGTTTCGAGACCCGTTGTGTAGTTTTGTGCTTTTTGGCTTGGGCCTCGTGGACTGGCTTCTATGGTGTGTCCCTGTGCGTGGCAGACACTGTGCATTGTGGCACCGTACTGGTGGGCCTAAGTGTGGGTCCGCGTTCGTGGGCCGTTGGTTGTGGGCGGTTGTTGGGTGGTTGGTGTGGGGAGTTGTTGGCTTGTGCCTTGGAGCAGGCGGATGGGCTGTGTGCGGCGAGGCTAGTGGGTGGCTGAGGACTGGCTGGCAAGTGCAAGCCGGTGGTTGGTGGGTAGGTGCACGACGACCTCCTCCCTCGCGTATTTAACGCGTGCTTAAAGCAAGCCTTCATGGACTCACCGGAGCCTCAGCTTCCTCCCTTCCTTTCCTTTTCCTCCTTTCCCCCTCCACTCCTTCTCCATTTTCTCCTTCTTCCTCTTCACTCCTCCTTCCGTCTGCAAGTGGGTGCAGGTGTCACGCCCCAAATTTTCCATAATAATTTAAACAAATTAAATTACGGGAAAACTAAAGCTAAACAGTAAAATATCTAACCATTAGGAACTTGCGTGTGTGGCAAGCAGACTCCAGACTATATGCACTACGCTAAACCAATTGCATGTCTGCACCTGCGAACAAAATCACAAGGAAAACGCATGAGTGACCAAAGTCATCCAGTACGCATCCCACGAAAACCGCGGAAAACAAAACCATAATCAATTTTCCTTTTAAATTCATTTCGCAAACTCTTTTCTCAAAATCGCAGAAACCACGCCCACACTGGCCAAAGCCACAAACCAGGGCTCCACTGGCCCAAAACCACAAGCAACGGCCCTCAATGGCCAAAACCACACACAGTGAGTCGTGAAGCCCGGCGCCAGGCAACCAAACTCTGGCTACACGCAGTCCACCGAGGAGCGACCC
>JAMKQA010103889.1:0-13501 GCA_024699735.1 Posidonia australis | reverse complement strand
TCCCATCCTCAATAGGAATTTGATTCCCAAGGGAATCAAATTCCAATCCTTTTTTTTGTACCAAACGTTGGAATTTCATTCCAACCTACTTTTTGATTCCATTCCCTTTCATTCCGGGGTTCATTCCAGCGTACCAAACGCACCCTTAGTGACCAAGCATATCGACAAGACCATTCTCGTTCATAAGATCCCCATCAAACTCACTCCTAAACAAATAACACACACAAGATAGATAGATAGATAAATTACAACTAATGTTGATTTGAGCATTAAAGCACCTCTTATTAGACCATTTAGCGTGAGGATTTTCCAACTTCTATATTCTCTCTTAGCTTAGCAACCAATCATTCCAACATAGCTATTCTCAATCATGGGATTCTCATGACTTCACAGAGCTATACTTAGAGGTACAAATAGAAATGAAATATCCATTTCGTATCTAATTTTTAAAGAATATAGATTATCTGTAACTGTCTCAAGTGGATACAGATATGGATATTGATGTTATTTTTCAAATCTTATATAATATTCGTTTTATATCCATTATCTGAGTTATATCTGTATTACATAGATATATTCTTTGATTTGATTGTAATATATAAAATTTTAATAACAATAATCATAATTTACTGATTTTTATATGATTAGTTACGTAAACTATATTCACTAACATATTTGAAGTTTTGACAATGGCTCATTCTCACAGTGGTCGGGAGAACTTTAAACTCGTCATTGGTCTCGGGTTCGAATCCTCAGACATTCACCTCTTACTATGTCAACCGTTAATAAAAAAAACATATTTGAATTTTTAACCCTTTTTTTTTTTTGATATTGTATTGTATATATTTTTTATTTGTATCCGTCCATCAAATATCTATATTATATCTGTATTTATATTCGTTTTTTTTAATATAGATATATATTTTTCGTACCCGTACTTCAAACATAAATATGATATAGTACAACCTACATCACGTAACCGTCACCTCCCGTAACTGATTATTTCTCTGTTTCTCTTCCTATGAACGAAACGAATAGGAAGTAAAATTCTCTTCTTCTCATTTCTTCTATCTCCACCCTACTTGTTCATCCCAACTTTTAAACAGGCTTTAAATTAAAAATATTGAAAACTACAGCACAACAAACGCCAGAAGCCAACCCACTAAGAACAATTCCCAGACCCACGATCTCCTCCTCCAAAGCAAATGCTGATCCACCGATAGGCGATCTCTAGCACCGAAGGGATACCAGAAATGGTAAATTCTTTCTTTTCTGATTTGATGATTTCCCTTTTTTTTTTTTTTTTTTTTTTTCGGTTTTCGACCTTGGGATTTGTCGACGAGTATTTGCTTCCGCCCTTTCCCTTGATCGAGTTGTCTCAGACGAGAGGACGAATTGCTCGATCAAAGTGGGTGGGCATGGGGGGATTAGCTGCGAAGCTGGATAGGGCTGGCGAAAGTGTTTGGGTTTGATTTCTGGTTTGTTATGATTATTCTTGGAAATTTTTTTACATGTAGAAGAACAAAGATTATCCATATTATTAAGGGGTGTGTAATGATTACACAAAAGCGTATTTTCGATCTGTAGATTTAGTGGTGGTTCTAGAATTTCGCAGCTGAATGTTTCGATGTTTCGTAAGGCGGAGCTTTGGCTGATGGTAATTGATTCTACCGTGTAGTTTTGAGTAAGGTATTCATTACTGGGACAAATTAGATATATCTGACTAGATCAGTAAGGGGTTAGGAATGTACAATCTGAAGGCTGTGAGGCATTAGCAATGTCTAACTTCGATTGATTGAGTACTTTTTGGTGAATGGTTGCGGTTCCTTTTTTATAGAGAAAAAGGAGAGGATATCAGGGCAGGTCTGTATGTGGATTTAGTGTTGATAAAGATAAATTATGAAAAGTAGATTGGTCCTTTACCTTCCAAACAAGAGTTTGATGGGGAGTTGGGTCAAGGTTCCTTGCTTCACATTAGATACCATTACTGTGATCCAATGGATAAGGGCTCTGAGGAAGCTGTAGTTGTTGGATGTTGGTTTAAGATGGGGTATCAACATCAGTGTTGTTCCGTACTTTCATTTTCTGGAAGATTAATGTTCATGTTGTAAGAGAGATTTTTGATTGTAAGTTCAGTTCTTCAATAGCCTATGTACATTCCTGTTATAGAGATGTGCTTTTTGGTCTTTCATCATAGGGTTTTGGAATAATACAATCTAACTATGAAAGAGAAAATATCGATCAGGTTGTTTTTTCTCTTATGCATATAGGTTTCATCTAAATGTCTAAAATCGTGATTGTAAATTTCCTAGTTTTCATAAGAGATTGTGGAAGCTGTACTTTCTCTATATCAGAAGTTCATCTTATGAAATTCGGTGGATTTTTTTGCCAGATAAATGTAGGGGGTCCACACAAGAGGGGCTGTTATATTGTTTGGTGAGAAACTTTATTTTTGTATAGGCAAGTGCCTGTGTTTCCTCTTTATTTTATGGGAGTTACATGCATGAGTAGTGCATTCTTCCTACCCTCAGGCCCAAAATCCATCCTTCTAGTTGCCCGAGTAATTTGGTTCATAAGAAAATCATAAGCACATATCATGCTACATAACTTGTTAAAAGTTGTAGAACATCTATAAGAGTAGTAGGTCTTGTCTTATGACATATAGTTTATGGTTAAAGATAATATTGTTAACAAATGAGATACAACACATTAAAAAACGTTACATTGGGATATATAGCAAGAGAAATTTATGCATGCATACGAGGATACACATAGTATTAGTTGTATCCAGATAAGATGGTATGAATTGCATAAGGTAAAGATAATATTGTTAACAATTGAGATACTACACATTAAAAAGGTTATATTGGGATATATAGCAAGCGAAATTTATGCATGGATACACAGTATTAGTTGTATCCAGATAAGATGGTATGAATTGCATAAGGTGATTTGATCAGGTGCAAAAAAGATTTAAATTGCATAATAAAAGTGTACACGACTTAATTAAAACGGAAGACATTAGCAGGACTAGTACATGACTTTAAACTAACTGAGCAGAAGTGTTTTCAAACAGTGTAGGTATACGTGCAGATCTAATAAGAGACTCGCCATTTAGTAGATTTGGCTGGTGTTTTAAGGATGCCTCCTGACAACCTCATATGTAAAGATTAAAGTATGTATGATTTGGGTGGAATTCTGTCTAAGTAGACATGCAACTCTTTGATTTTACAACACAAAGTGGTAATTCTTCTGTACAATAATTTCAAACATAAATCATCTTTAGATTTTGAATTGTCATTGTAATCTTAGAATTTGGTAAGCCAATGGTTGCTTATGTTTCCTTGTCTGTTCTCCATGTTTCATCTGTGTCATTTCTATATTATATGTTATGCAAATCAAAAGCTTAAATCCATAGAATTACTCCTTTTTTTGGACTCATTATATTAACACCTTTTCTTGAAACTCTCCTTTCTAAGCTCCATTTAAGAATTTCTGATTTTGTTGGGATTCTCCTTTCTAGATCCTGTTGCTACAAGAATTTCTTATTCAAAGCAACAGTTTATCATGAGGAAGAGAAGAAGCCAGAATTTGTTTACTTGTATGTGTGCTTAGATTAGTAAGATGGATTCACTATGATATGGGGTTAGGGAAGCAGGATTTTATCATTCGATATCTTATTGTAACTTACCAGAACATGAAATCATCTATTTGATTTTTGCAAATATTGACAGATTTTACATAATATAAATGGAAGATGTTGCTAGATGATTAAATACTAGTAATTTACCATTATTAAAGGTTTTGTCAAATAATATGGCTGTTGCATTACAGGTGTACCACTCTAGTTTTGTTAGTGAAGAAGGTATCACCAAAGCTTGTGGATGTCCTCTTCTTCCATTGAAAAGTCACATTAGGGGCCCTGCTCCAGCCTCAGATCCTGGTTCTCCTAAGCTCTTCTTATTTTGAATTTATCAAATCCTTCTTCAGTCTTCCAAACCTGACGATCCATGTTGTCATTTGATGTGTTCATATAGACACTGTTGATGTTGTTGATGAGGCAATCACTTTCTTCCGAGCAAATGTCTTCTTTAGAAACTTCGATATCCAAAGCTCAGCCGACAAGCTCCTCATATATTTGACTCTTTACATCAACATAGCTCTCAAACGGCTTGCTGGTTGCAGAACATTAGCTGAAGGGACCAAAGCGATCATCAACTTGGGCCTTGAGGATGTTCCTGTACCAGGAGAGCCAGGCTTCCCATTTGGAGGACTTTTTACTCCAGCTCAGTCTCGAAGAGAAGCAGGTATGGTTTTGTTTCTTCCATTTTTTTAACCCTTGTTGCTGTATACATCATTACAGATAGTGTTTAATGGGCAGTTTATTTTAGATAGCATCTGTTACAAGAAAGCAGTAGTGAATTCCTTGATGATCTTCTCTAACCATTTGAAGCCTCCGTTTTGTGTCACAGAGCTTTTCAGAAACTATCTGAAACAGATCAGGGAGGAGACGAGTGGTAGACTGTTGAGCTGTGCTTACAGACTTAATGGAACTCCAAATAAATGGTGGCTGGCATTCGCAAAGAGGAAATTCATGAATGTAATTGTTCCGCAGAGTTAAAATTAGATGCAAACGTTTCCTCCAACTCTAAACTGCAACAAGATACTGACGACTGAAGTATTAAAAAATTGTATATTTTTTGGACATCTTAATCTGCTGTGTTGTATGACATATTGAAATGTACCATTCTTTTTCTAGATAATAATTAGATCCAAATTGGATCCAGTTCTGCCTTTCTTGGTTATGTTTTAATGTGATTTACAGTGAAAATGAGAAGTATGACCTTGTTCTGCTTGAGTGTTTGGAGAAGTTGGCAGTTAGACCTTGACAGCTCCCAGATTTCAATTTGCTATTGAATTCTTACAAAATTTATTTGGTGAGAGATTACCTTTCATTCCTGCCGAATCAAATGCTTAGATTGCTTGAGAATAGGCCCAGGTCAAAAGTTGAGGGATTTAGAGTCAACATTGGATTACTGTTCAAACTTAAATTGATGAATATCTTTCTTTCTCAAATTAAGATTAATATGAAAAAAAAGGAAACATCAATTAGAAGTCCTTCCATTTTATTTCGCGGAAAGAAACCATGGGATGGAAACTCCAATTGAAATCGAACTCAAAGTCGAGGCTGTAGTTGACTATAGTTCTGACAACAGACCAGAGCCTCGTGATGTTGCTACGTCTATATTCCATTCGCACCCCTTCCTCCTCTTCTTCCTTCCCCATCTCTTTCCTTTCTCCCTCGCTACTCTGCACCAACTCTAGGGTTTCCTTCCCGCCTCGTCGTACCAACATGAGCACCACCACCACCACACACGACCAGCAACCAGACGACGTCATACTCCAGTACGTCGTCCTCCGGCGCGACCTGATTGACTCGTGGCCGCTGGGCAGCGTCGTGACCCAAGGCTGCCACGCCTCCGTCGCCGCCGTCTGGACCCATCGCGACCACCCCGACACCGCGGCCTACTGCTCCGCTGCCAACCTCGACTCGATGCACAAGGCAAGTTTGTTTTGTTCTTTTCCTGTAGACGTGGTGCGAGTGAGATGATGGTGCTTGTGGCGTGGCAGGTGACGCTGGAGGTGAAGGGGGAGCAGCAGATGAGGCACCTGTCGGAGAAGCTGACGGCCGGGGGGATTGAGCACAAGGTGTGGATCGAACAGCCGGAGGACATTCCGACGTGCATTGCCACCAGACCTTGCAGGAAGTCGCTGGCAGCGCCCTTCTTTAAGAAGCTGAAGCTCTGCAAGTGAGCTGGGCTGAAGCAGAGCAGACCAGGTGTTCGAGCATATGCTCCTGTGGATGGCTCACTACCTGCGAGTTTCTTGCTTCTTGCGCTTTGCAACCGGACTTTAGGCAAGCATATATCATCCCTGATTTGTTTCTGTTTTGAAATTTGAATTGCGTATTCTTGTGGCATTGTTTCGCATATGATATACGATCATTCTTTTGCGTATTATTGTGGCACTGTCTCGCATATGATATATGATCATTCTTTTCTTTGCAAAGCAAGAAGTAGAAAACAGGAGAAACTGAGGTCTTTTAAGATGAGCAAGATCCACTAGTCACAATCATATCTGAACTAGTAGAAATAGTACAAGGAGGTTGGAAGAAAACCAAAAGCTTGGCTATAAATGAAGGAAGAAATGTACAATCAGTGCATGATGGAAGAGTGAAGTTAAACGTCTAGAGTCATGCATGTTACCTTATCGGTAGGCATGCCTGCCATCAAAAATTAAAATCGGAAACATGCATGTATTATTAGGCTCTTCCGAGTCAGTTTTGAGAAGCTTAAGGCTATAGTGGTACTCTTACTCTCAAGCAGAAGGCACCGGCAACAAGCTGCAATGGACATGGGTTTCAATTGGACCCAAGGGATTTTGGGATAGCTAGAGAAAAGATTGAGATAATCTGGAAGCAACACGATTTGGGTAGTGATGGGAAAAAAAAAACGGTATGGGTAATGCAATGGGATAAAATTCTCTGGATTGCCATTTTTTTTTATACTCTCTAGATTGTGATATTAAAAGTACAATTAAAGGAAAAACGATTGGTTGTTTCAGTCATACTATCGTAAAAGGTGGAAAAATGTTGGCCCCGTATCGATCCTTCTATGAAAAAGATTGGAGGACTTTCAGAAGAACCCTATCTTGGAAGCTAAACCAAACAAACAATTTTTTACACATCATGCTATCTTGAATTTCTAAAACCAAGTGCTAAAGTAGGATTTCATGTTAGAATCCTGTTGGGATAAAAGTTTTGCATCTATTCATGGTGGCGGATACCCAAACAATATTTATAGTACAATAGGTGTGGATCAAGATTATTGGAGGATCTGTGTCTGGTTAACATGAGAAAAGAGAAAAAATAGCAAAGACAGATAATAATCTACTAATACTCTCCCTCAAACTAGAGAGTAAATGTCAATAATTCCCAGTTTGGCTAACAAGAACTTAAAAATGTCTTTTCCTAAAGGCTTTGTGAATAAATTTGCAAGTTGTTGTTTACTAGAAATAAAACTACATCGAAAAATCCCCAAGTAGATTTTCTCACATACTAAATGATATTCTAATTCGATATGTTTGGTACGCTCATGATAGACTGGATTCTTTGCAATATGAATAGTAGTAATATTATCACAAATTAATTGACCAGGATGAATCTATGCAACACCAATATTTGTAAGAAGATTAATCAACCAAGTGATCTCACATGAGGTGGCAGCCATTTTCTGCTGAAGTTCGTGAAATCATTACTTGTTTCTTTGATTTCTAAGAAATTAAGGAAGAACCCAAGAATATACAAAACTCAGTAATAGATCTTTTAGTTAATGGACACTGGGCTCAATCTGCATCACAAAAAACTTTAAGTTGAAGAGAATTAGATGTGGCAAAAAGCAAACATTTAGATGGAGATCCTTTTAAATACTTCAGTACTCTTAGAGGAGCTGCTTGATAATGTAATTGAGTAGGCTTAGACATGAATTGGCTCAAGCATTGAACGGAAAAAGAAATGTCATAGTCAAGTATATTAATCTGGCAATTAATCTTCTGTAGGCTACAGGATCATGTAAATCAAGACTATCAACATTCAATTGGATGTTTGGATCCATTGGTGTAGATATAGCCTTGAATCCCAAAAGACCAACATCTTTCAATAGGTTCAAAACATATTTTCTTTGAGAAATATAAATGCCTTTACTGGATCAAGGGACTTCAATACCAAGAATATACTTAAGAGGTTCCAAGTCTTTCAATTTAAATTGCTTGTCTAAAGAGGGCTTTAAAGCAACGATAGAAGCCTCATCATTACCAGAAATTAGGATGTCATCTACATAGATAAGCACTAATGTAAAAGAATTACCATTTTTGTTTTTGAAAAGAAAAGAATTAGTTTTAGATTGAATAAAACCATCATTAAGAAGAGCCTGTGAAAGCTTAAAGTACCAATTGCGAGAAGCCTGTTTTAAGTCATATAAAGACTTATGTATTTCGCATACAATGTTCTCTCCTTGTTTAGGAAAGCCTTGGGGTAGAGACATTTATATTTATTCTTCTAAATTACCATATAAAAAGGCATTATTTACATCTAATTTATAGTAGCAGCAACAATTAACAATGTTCTGATAAGAATAATTTTAACCACAGGTGTAAAGGTTTTATTGTAATCAAAATCTTCTTTTTGAGTAAATCCTTTGGCTACTAAATGTGTTTTGTACGTTTTCACCTCACCATTAGCCTTATATTTAATTTTATATACTCATTTGTAGTTAATGGATTTCTTTCCTATTGGTAACTCAACTAAGTCCTATATGTCATTATTTTCAAGTGCTTTAAGTTCAAGATTCATAGCTTTTGACCACTAAGGAGAAGACTGTGCTTGCTTAAAAGAATAAAATTCAGTTTCAATGGAAATAGAAGCAAGGAAAGACCTATGAGAAGGGGACATTCTATGATAAAAATAGGAAATTACCCAGAGGATGTCTAGTGCTAGTTGGACTAAACTTGGCCTCTATTATGAGACTAATCAAAATCTTTGAGATAAGGACGAGAACTAGTTATAAAATGTAGGAGACTTAGGAGGAATATTAGAGGCTCTATCAGGACTAGAAAATTCAGGAAAGGATAAAATGTCACTAGAAGTATCAAATTGGGTAAAGAAATGGAATTAGGACTATTAGAAGTAAAAGAAGAAGCGATGGAAAAAATAACATCTCTACTAACTAAACTTGTCTTGGAATCCAAATCATATAATCTATTGCCTTTTTGAGTAAAAAAGGATATCCAATCCAAAAGATTTAGTGGTTAACACAAACATCCAAAAGTTCTAAGATGAATATAAGAAGGTTTCTTGTTGAAAAGAATTTCAACAGAACATTTGCCACTTAACACACTAGAGGACATTCTATTAATCAAATGAGTGGTTGTAAGAACAAAATAGCTCTAGAATTTAACAGGAAGAGAGTCTTGGAATATTAAGATTCAAGAAACTTCTAACAAATGTCTATGTTTACGCTCCACGACATCAGTTTGTTGTCGAGTATAAACACATGAAGTTTGATGAGTAATCCCAAGACTAGAAAATAACATACACATATCTTGGAAACAAAATTCACTACCATGATCAGAGCTAATAATCTTGACAGAAGAATTAAAATGACTATTTACTAATGCTAAAAAATGTTTCACGAGAGAATAAATTTCAAATTTGTGAATCATGAGAAATATCCAAGTGCATCTAGAAAAATTATCAACTAATGTGAGAAAGTATTGAAATCCTTTGTGATCAGGAATAGAAAACTTGTCTCAAATGTCACAATGAATTAGATCAAAAGGTTTTTGAAACTTGATAGAACTAATAGGAAAAGGTAACTTATGTTTTTTGATAAGACGACACACATTACAAATGATTTGAGAATTATTAGAAACATGAGTAACTAGAGACCATTATCTTCTTTACCTAAGCCAATCTCTCTCCTAGAGACATGGTCTTGATTAACACATAGGTAAAAAAGTGATAGAATAGAACAATTACCTAATAAGTTTGCTAATAGACAAGAAGTTTACATTAAACATAGGTACATGAAAGACATTTTTAAGGATAATATTAAGATTAATGTAGCAAGTTCCAATGGAACTTGTTGATGCAAAATCTCTTGTAGGTAATTTGATTGGTGAAGCATGAAATAATGGTAAGATTGTGTATAAAAGAAATTATCACAACACATGTGATTAGAAGTTCCAGTATCAATAACTCATGTTTGTCTATCAAACAACTACATGTCACATTCCTTAGATTTGTTGTAGTCTTAAGGAGACTCAAAATCTGATTATATTGTTCTTGAGTAAAATTTGTTATCTCTGTCCTGATAAACTCATCAATTGAAGAGTGATTCTTTGAGGATGATGTATCGATATGCTGTTGTGAATTCTTTTGTGTCACGACTACTGTACTCTTGCTAGGGAATACTTTGTGTAGCTTCTGTCAAGGAGGAAATCCATCAATCCATAGTGTGGCATGTACCTTCACATGCATACATTTCTTATTTTGTCTAGCAATATTCTTGAACAGATTTTGAAATCTACTCTTGTCTTCATACTGATTCTGAGATTTATGATGCCAATTACTTCTATTCACCATCATGGCACTGTTATCTATAGTAGTTAAAGGATGTACAATGGTTCTTTATTTTTCTTCTTGTAAGACTAAAGCATAAGTCTTATTTAAAGTATGAAGAGGATTTCTAAGAAAAATTTGTCCTTTAATTTATTCATATGTTTCATTGAGGTCTAGTAAAAATTGAATAACTTTTTCTCCTTCTTGTCTTTTAGAAAATTCCTTAAGTGCACTGCAAGTACAAGAAGGAATTTTCACATACAAACTCAATTCATCTACAAAGACTTTAATTTTATGAAATAAGAAGCAACTAAAGACTGACCTTGTGTAGATAGTGATACTATATCATGACAAATTTGATAAATTCTTGGAGCATTGTCTTGTAAAAATCGATCTTGCAAATCCTTCCATACATCAAAAGCAAGGTCATAGTAAATCACACTTGAAGCAATCTCTACATCAATTGAGTTAAACAATCATGATTAAACCAAATCGTTACATCTCTTTCACATATGATGCATTTCTGGTGAATTTTCAACAGGAGGCTATAACGAAGCATTGTTGATGAATCTGAGCTTGTGCTTTGCACTCAAGGCCATCATAATTGATCTACTCCAAATGGAATAATTGTCACACGTAAGAATCTTACTCGCTAGGCTTGCATGTGGATGATCAGAAGACTATAGCACATAGGGATTGATATTGACATTGTTCCCATCATCTGCTCTTATCGTCACGGAATCTCTTACAAAAACTCAAGATTTTGATCCCGACATGATGAAAAAGTTGAGGCAAAACCTGTAAATCTCAACAACAAACCATAGTGGAAAAGACAACTAATCACTACAATAGATCACAACATCGACCATTACAGTAGTAATAGATTGTAGCATTGATCGCTAAAGTGGATCACAACAGTAGTAGATCACAACAACTATCGCTACAGTGGACCGCAACACTGATTAGAATGATTGATTAGGGTTTCAAACAAAAAAGGTGAAAGAACGATCGTTAGGATTCTTTGAGAGAAAGAACAAAAGAAAGAAAGACAAACGTAGTAGAGAATAAAAGATTGAGTAGGGTTTGAAATAGAGAATAAAAACTACCAGATCGATCGATTAGGGTTGCAAAAACGGAAACAAAAGAAAAGGAAAAACGATTGCTCTCATCAAATCGTAGGAGAAGGAAAGCAATAGAGAAAACAAATCAAGCGGAGGAGATGAAGAAAACTATGAGATTGTCCTCTCCTCTCCTTTTCACCTTGCTCTAATATCATGTTGGGATAAAAGTTCCACATCTATTCATGGTGGTGGAGACCCAGACGATATTTATAGTGCAATAGGTTTGGATCTAGGTCACTAAATGATCTGTCCGATTAACATGAGAAAAGAAAAATATAACAATCCCCTATTGGCAGAGAAGAGAAGAGTGTCTGCACACAATGGAGTTATAAGCTCATATGTTTTTCTTAATTAAAAAAAAACCACATGTGTAAACACTACATCTTAAGTAATCTAGTATCATTTAAGAACATCATTTTCTTTTATGGAGTGAAAAGGTAAATTACTGAACATAATAATTTAATAAGATTGTCGTTCATTCATTAGTGATATGAGTTTCTTGGTTTCTTCCATGGAGCACCTTTCTCGAGTAGCTCTAAAGACCCAAATCTTTTCCAAAGAGAACTAATGATGAAAGAAGGGAAGTTCTTAAGATGTCAGATGGGCGAATGAAGTTGAAAAACTGAGGAGGATGAGGAGAGAAGGGGGCAGTGGCGCACCACCTGGAGGAGAGATCAATTGAATTATGAGCACATCTGCAATGCCTCTAGCCACCAGGCCTCATAAGAAGAAATTGCAATCGCATGTTGTGCCTTTCTTTGGGAAAACTTAGTCAAGAAGATCAAGGGGACATGGTCTGGGTCGGATGCATTGCAGTCATAATAAATGTAGAAATTGTCAATTGCGTCATACCAAGGGCTTGTTTCTTTTCCTTTCGTCGTCCCTTGAAATAATTATTATTTAGTTACTAGTAATTCATATTTTCAGAGTAAGATTTATTATTTGAGTATGGTTCTATTACATGCTCCCTCAAATCTCAAAACCACTTTTGTTTCCAATAAAAATCGATTTTTGGTTTTTTTTTTTTGAAATTTAAAAATCAAATACACTCCCTCCCCTCCAAATCAAAACCCTATAATCTATTTAAACCAACCCCAGCCCCCATCCAAACCCTACGACAGCTGCCCGCTCCTCCCCATCCTGAAGCCCTCCGGCCGTCGCTCCTCCAGCCGTCGCTCCTGCACCATGCAGCCGGGACTGCATCGCAAGCTCCGCCCGCTCCTGCACCATGCAGTCGGGACTGCATTGCGGCTGGAACCGGAGGACAGTTTTGCAGAACGGGGACGTCGGATCGAGCATGTTACGAGTACGCCGACGAGGGAGGGTGGGTCGTGGAAGTGAGAGGCGTCGGAGGGAGGTTCTTCGGGGTGACGTCGGACCAGAGCGTGGTGGAGATCACAGGCCTCGTCGGGCTGAGCGGCGCCACCAGGACGTGGGAGGTCCTGCGGCCGTAGCACGCATCTCCATCCACACCCATCTTCCTTCCACCGCAATCCACGAACAGAAACCCCTCCTCCTCCTCTCCTCGTGTCGGTGGAGAAACCCAACTCCACGATAACCTATAACCTTCCACCACCTCTCCCACCACCTCTCGCACAGTCCCTGAACCCACAAACAGCAACCCACGGCCACGTCTTCCTCCCCCCAGCCATGAGCATCAGCCCTATGAGCCTTCCCCTCTCGTCTTCCATCCATCCAAGACCCATCAGTCCTTCTCGTCCATCCAACCCGAGCCTTCCACTGCAACCCATGAACTCAACTCCGACCACATCCCTACGGCCATCCACCACAACCGTGCCTCCACGTCCAATGCTCCATGCGAGAGAGAAAGAGAGGGAGAGAGACAACCTGTCCCCAAGTAAGAGAGTGGGAAAGAGAGAGAGAGAGGAGAGAGAGAAATAGTCCATGAATCGATCCTCCTCCATAGCCTTCCAAAACTCTACTCGACTCCAAAGTTTGAGTTTGTATCATTTAGGATTTTTATTGTATCAGTGCAGTTTTGTGTTACTGTTTGGGGTCTAAATCAGTAATACTAATGTAATAATGTAATTTTCTCATAACAATTTAGTTTCGTGTTACTGTTTCGTAATTATTTCATTTATACAGTAATTGTGTTACTGTATCGTTGTTGTAACAATTTAGTTTCGTGTTACTGATTTTAAAAATATATAACATTGTTCGATAATATAGAACAATAACAAAA
>JAMKQA010103888.1:0-14394 GCA_024699735.1 Posidonia australis | reverse complement strand
AGCATAATGTAAAGAAAGCTCACAGGAGGAGACAGAGGGGTGAATCGTAATGGGATTTTGAGGGGAAGATCCAGCCATTTTTTTACAAGTGGGTTCCTGAAAAAAATTACATATAGCAATGGAGTGAGTAGCTGCTTTGCAACGGACACAAAAACCCGAGAATCTACAAGCACTCTGTAAATGACCCCTCAAACCGCATTTGAAACATCGATTGTTAGCGGAGCAATAACGTACCAGAGGGGAAGGTCCTTTCTTTCTTTTTTTCGCCCTAGTCCATCCAGGAGAGGCCGTCTCAGAGCAGTATTTTGCACCCAAGGAAGAGGGGGAAAGAAGGGCGGCAAAACGGGAGCCACTACCTAAGTAGTTTGTATCGTCAAAGAAAATCTCTGAGGAAATCCCAGCCGCGTCTGACAATCTGTCAGCAGCAGAAAAATCGGGCGGTTCGAGCAGCGGGGAAATAGTATTATAATGAAACGGGTCTATGATTTGAGCTACCGTAGTGGGTTCATAAATGCCAGAAAAGACAGGTCTGGCAGGAGGTATGGGACAGGTCTGGCAGGACCGGTCTGGCACGTCGTCAGTCGTGAGAACAGAGCCCAAAGACCGAAGAGGACCCGCCAGGGTCTCATTAACCAGCGAATCCACTAAAATCTCATTAATAAGATTGAGATTAACATTAAAATCCTCATTACTACCAACATTAGGATTTAAATAATACGGAATTAACGGGGGAAGATATTGGGAATACCCCCAAACAGACCCCGAGGCGACTGACGCGCCGTCCTCGGCCCTGTCACTTAAAACCCTCAAAACAGTATTCCCTCTCTGCGATCCCACTGGCGGAAGGGACCTCGTCGGCAAACATGGAAGAACAGGATCACACACAGAAAGAACAACAGAAGTAAAAGACCTAGAAGAGCAGCCTCGATCAGATCGATCAGGAACCAACTCCTCAAAGAAACTAATATGAGCAGACCAGCATGCAGTAATCTCAGAAAAATACTCCCTGGAGACGGTTCCAGATGGGGCGAACACGTCGGAGCAAATGGAACAACAGTAAACAGAGTATAACCACGAAGGTGCCAAAAACTTAGCAAAAAAACGAACAATCCACGCATATGCACGAAGAACAATCATCCATCACAAACAAAAAATCAGAGGACCCAGAAAAAATCAGCAGGGCCCCAGATCTGGAAGGGCGGAGCCCCTCCGATGATCTACCCCCTCTGGAACAGTCCCGCACCGAAGTAACAGATCGAAGATCTGAGATCGGTGCACGGGTAGGGGCCTTCCTCCTACGACTTCCCTGAGATGGGGCCGTCACGGTGGAAGCAAGGGAAGGAGTTACCAGCGGCCGGCAGGGTGGTGTCTCAGCGGAGGATGCCTTTCTGGAACGGAGGAAGTAGGGGGACGGTGACACCGAGGTGGATCAGGCATCAACCGAGGGCCTCAGAGCAGAGCGACGGCCCACGGGGGGAGCCATCGCTGATTTAGGGCACCGGAGAACGGAACGCGAGGACACTGAGTTCGCTAGAGCTTTGTTATCGCGAGAGCTTTTTCTTTTGAAGTTTACCACTTCTCCACTACCTTAGGTACTTTTTTTTTGTTTGGTGATAGTAAACTATATTATTATCATTCTTGACTATGAAATCACTCTTAAGAATAAAAAAAATGTTTATAATACAAAATTAAACATCACTGAATTTCAATACCAAAGACAACAAAAATATCGTTATCCAAGTTTAACATATAACTGAAGTAATTATTCCAGAAAAACTTATTAAAGAGAAATTAATCAACAAAAGAGTTTCCAACCGGATTCGAGAACAGGATTAAGTGGTGATCAATTAGAAGAGTTTGATTATGTGGAACATTAAACTTAGGTACATTTCATGTCCTTCTCAAATGCTATACAATCTCTCAGCTCTTATAAAATGCGAGCTAGAAACATCAGACACTAAAATCAACATACATATTTCCATGCATGAATGATTGAATCAACAAAAATTGCCTTTGAATGAAAGAATGATCCAACATTTTTATAAAATTCTAAGCTTACCCGTATATATATATATATATATATATATTTTTTTTTTACATATACTCCAAGTTCCGGTCATCGGACACGAGCCTCGTGGCGATGGATAGCTGGGGAGTCCGGAGAGGCATTTCCTTGTTGATCATTGCTCCGTCCTCGGAGAAGAATGCTTATCAAAGATGAACTCCTCTTGGCGGCGCGAGGCGAGCCTTCTGTGAGCAGCGAATACAACGACGGCATGAGATGGGGAAATTGCTGCAAATTGATCAACACCTTTCCACCCCCATTGTTGAAGAGTGACAAGAGTAGGGAGATACACTGCTCTTTTGCGGAGACGGAGGTAGAAGATCGTAGGATTTCTACGAGCGAGGGGATCGAAGACGTCAAGTGGAGAATTGCATTGGACCCATCAGGTCTCTCTGCAAGGGAATTGAGAACGGAGAGCGAGTCGCTTGCTAGATCTTCTTTTCTTGAGGACAAGATGTCCACCAGATTCGGGATGGCATTGGCATCGAGCACTCTACGGTGATTCCCCGGAAAAAGAAGCAGACCAAACAATGCGGTCATTGCGATCATCTTCCCACGTGCAGTTTCACTCTTCAGCATCCGAACCAGCGCTGGAATTGCCCCCGGCGCTTCTCCTATTGCTTGACGATACTCGTCCATAGACGAGAGGTAAAACAGGGCCGCTGCTGCGTTCTGTTGCGCGTTAACGTTGAGACCGTGAGCAAGAACATCTAGAATATGGACAAGGCCACCGGATTCAAAAACAACCTTGCGGCCTTCGGTGTTCTTGACCAGATTCAAGATGGCAGCCATGGAATTCTCCTGAACGAGAGGATCCCAAGAAGCTAGAAAATGGAGGAGCCATGGGACGCAACCTGCTTCCACCAAGCAAAATCTGTGGAAACCGCTCGTTTTTGCAACCAACCGTATCTCGTGAAGGGCCTTCCTCCTCTCCTCGTTCGACCCAGCCGAGAGCTCCCGGGCGAGGAAAACGGCGAGCATCCTCATCGCTTCGGCAGCTGCAAGGCTTCCTGGGAGATGGGACGACGTCTTGTCCGTGCTCCTCCGATGGTCGGCGGGTGACGACAACCTTATGCTCTTGCTGTGGCAAAACTTTTGGATCACGCTCTTTAGAGCGAGGTTGGGAACAAATGTTGTGGTTGTGAGGCTCTCACCGGTGACCGGACACGTGCGGTTACCTGACTTGACCCAGCGGACGATCGATCCGCGTTCGTACGTCTGACCGGTACAGATTGTGACCGGATCCTTCATCAGCTCCAGCGAGATGGGGCACTGGAGTTCCTCCGGGTTTAGGCAATTGAGTTGAATGTTTCCTCGACTCGCACCGCCACTATCACCACCGCCATCGTCCTTGACATCGATGGTGTCGAAGAGAACACTTCTGGAATAGACCATGAGTGCCATCAAGCTGCTAAGGAGAGGCATGATCTCGCCTCCCTTGTCGCCGGAACTCATGACCCCAATCTCTTCCTCCAAGAAGGAGACTACCTCGTCGCACTCACTCCAGCTAGAGATCCCCAGATAACCGAAGACCCTCGTGACGATCTCTCTATCAGGACGAACCCCCTTCTCGAAATCACCAAGAAACTGGAGAACATCTTTGGCAGCCCGGTCGTCGGCCGGATCGACACAGACAATCCCAGCGGTAGTCAACGCGTGTTTCGCCGCTAACCGCCCATACTCCATCGCCTCTGTCGGCATTTCCGCAACCCCACCATCCATCAGCATCACCACCAGAAGATCCACCGCCGTCGCGACCGACCGCAACGTGGACCGAAACTCGTCCGCCACCCTATCGGACCTCATCAGAACCCAGACAATGCTGCCTCGCAGGCTGCACTCGTGGAGCAGCCGCCTCAGTTTCTGAAAGGCGACGTGCAACTCGGCGAGACAGGCGACGCCGACCGAGTCTCCGACTCGGCTACCGTGGTCCCGAAGCTCCTGAAGAAAGACTGACAGCAAGCCGGCTATTACCCTGATGGCGTCGCGGCAGAACCTCCTCTGGACGACGATGGAGTCCTTCTTGAAGTCACCGAATTCAGCTGCGAGGAGGACGAGATGGTTGAGGAGTGCAGTCGGAGAAACACCTTGGCAAGGTGGGACGACCGGAGGCGCCGAGAAACGCCGCCGACATTCAGGATCTTTTGCCATAAGAAATATATATCCGAAGGAAGTGGCCTACCTTTGCCTTTGCCTTTGCCTTTGCCTTCGCCTTTGGCTGGTGGATTTTGTTGATTGTTGTTTGTCGTTGTTTTAAGGATAGGCCGTTAAGGATGGTATACATATATATATAGCAAGCAAAGTAGAATGATTGGATTGGATTGGATCAGAAGTGCAAATAAACAAGGGGTTGTGAGGTGATTGTGACACGTATACGTGGAGGGCGAAGCAATTCATTTCGTCTTTCGTGGATACCCGGGTATCTGCGGGACAAATGCCTTGTTGTCTTGTTGATGAATCATGTGAGGGGTTGGTTACATGGGGCCCACGAAGGCCGACCTTGGAAGTGGCACGGGCGGCCGACATGGAAGACCGACCTTGGACGTGGTGGCCGACTGGCAGGCCGACATGGGGAGGGACCAGCAAAAAATACATATATATACTTACTGTTGTACTTGTGTAGTCCAAGATGCCTCTGCTGGATGCTGGTGTGCGTGGAAATTTATTGTATTTTGTTGGTTATAATTGGTTATAATAAGGTGTACTGTTACACGGTTCGGGCTATTAGTCAAGCCTTTATATAAGATCACAATATGGCTCAACTTCGAATTCAAAATTACCAAATTATCCCTTCACGAGGCCTCTCTGGCGACTTACTGTTATGCTGGCAATCCAGTACTCCATCTCACAATCCATTATCCTGGTAGTAATATTGTTTGACAACTTGAAATTTTGATCCAATCTGCTCGTGATTCCTGAATCCAAACACAACCTATAGAATCCACTCCAAAAATAAAAACAAAATTCCCAAGAATCTACTCCATAGTTTGAGCGTGAGAAGTTGGGAGAGAAGCAGCCATTTACCTCCTCTTCAGAATCCATGGAATTATGTGATGAAAAGGCCGTAAAGCTCACAGTAACATTTGATAATTACATTAAAAGTCCAATGATATTTACATTGACTGCCACTAAGTAATGTCTTCCGCCTACTCCCACCCATTCCCCTTTTCTCCTTCACTCGCGTCCAATGGCATTTTTCCTTCCCTCAGCGCCACTACATCTTTCGAGATTTCATCACCGCATGGCCACCTTCGTATTCGATTTGAGGGCTCTACTTCTAGTCTTCTATCAGGTCTAATCAGCATGCGAGTACTGATATCTGGTGCAGCTAGACTGGATTAGACTTTCTCTTTGTAGACAAGTGTTCGCGATATCGTCGTGCAAAAGTTAAGCATCTGCCAATGGTTAATAGCAATCATAATCAGGTGCTACTAAGCACGGATCCGTCAACAACAATCGCGAGGACGTCTTTGCTCCGAATAATCTTTTATCAGGAATTCAGTTTCTTAACAATAGGTTATAATTGTTTAACATATATTTTATAAATGATATTATCTTTTTTTTATCACCGCCTATTAAAAATATAATCACTATTAAGAAGATTCTAGTGTATTTTTAGGTCTACTCTATTCTTAAAATAAATTATAATAAATCAACACTTACATGAATGATGTTCCTCAAGAGGATATCAACAGATACTATAAAATATTTAGATGTAAGTAGGAATCTTTATCTATTAAATACCTGAGTCTACCTCTCTACTATAGGAAGACCTTATACAATGACTAGTCTCTTGTCTTAGATAAAATTAACTCAAAGTTTACTACTTGAAAGGCCAAGTATTTATCTATAGGAGGTAGACTAACACTATTGAACTCTGTTTTGTCAACTATACCAACATATTACTTATCTATCTTGCATCTCCCTACTAAGATAGAGCTAGAATTAGACAGATTGAGGCAAAGATTCTTGTAGAGTTCCTCTTCATCAAATAAGAAAGGATACCACTTAGCCAAGTGGGAGATGTTATGTAGATCAAAAAATAATAGAGACTAGGGTATCATTAATCTTAGACTTTTTAATATGACATTAAAATGCAAACTACTATGGCAATTTCTTTCAGACAACTCTAAACATATGTGGGTTAGCCTTATTAAGGCTAAATACTACTGTACTTTTAAGGTTGAAAGTCTTTTAAATACTCAGGATAATAAAGGATCCCCACTTTGGATAAACATAAAAAACAACTTTACTGTTCTCAATGTTTTTACAATATTTTCTTTCAATAACGGTGAAAATGTAATTTTCTAGGAAAACAAATGGAAGGGAGATGTTTCGATTAAAAGCAGACTCCCTGAATTGTTTTGGATGTGTAATGAAAAAAAGTAGTGTTAAGAGGATGTTGAGTAAATATAATTACTCTTTTTATTACCAGTTTAAACTAGAAGATACAAGATTACTAAATATTGATACTCTTCAACAGCAACTGGACAAATTTTCAGATGTTATGAATACAATAAATTTTACTAAGGAGAAGGACAAAATAAAATAGATATTGTAACCATGTCTGTCAAGAAATGACGTGGAGGGCGCCAAAGGAGGAGGCCACAACAATACCAGAAGGTGAAAGCGCAAGATAAGATAAGATAAAATCGAAGTCACTACCTAATCTTTTAAAGGAAAGATAAGGACAACTACAAACAAACTACAAAAAAGGATGAATGCATGTGATGCAAATGAAAAGACTAAATGTCTACAAACCAGAGAAAGAATAAGGATTCCGGTTATGCACGAGGAAGATATTAGGCAACTCCGTGCGCCTGAGAAACTTTATCTTTCTAATCTGAATCGCTTGCTAAGAAGCTAGACGTAAATGGATGCTTGCTAAACCTAGATTGTTCTCGAAATCATGTTAATATGAATGCCAAGTCATAACTAGATGGGCATGCAAGATGTACGCAAAAATTGCAAAGAAATCTACATAAAATGACGGAATAAGAAAACATGAAATGACAAAGAAAATCACATGAAATGATGATGTTTTAGAAGAAAATGATTCGAAAAATCATACCAACACCAAAATAATTAAAAATGATATCAACCTAAGTAATCAGAATCATGGAAAACGTCACGGAAATCAAAAATGGGAAAATTACAAAGAAGTCCATGCAAAATGTCAAAATGGTGACATATAAAGAAAATAACATGAAATGACAATATTTTTGGAGAAAATGGTCCGAGAAACCATACCGACATCAAAAGAATAAAAAATGGGATCAATCCAGATCGTTGGAATCAAGGAAAATATCGCGAAAATCAACAAGGGAATAATAATCCGTAATTGAGCCAATATAGGCATTTAAGTCGATTAGTGTACGTCCCGAGGGATGGAAATTTAAATCAAATCATAAAAACCATAAATTCAGAGTGAGAGAAATCAAACCGGTGTTAAGCAAAAGAATCTAGAGTAAACCAAAGTGAAATCCACAGAAAACTATATGGAGAGCAAGTTTTTATTCAAAATGGCATGAAATGATATGCATGTGGATGCATGTGAATGTAAATGTATCTAAATGTATAAAAAAAATGTTCAAGGGTTATTTATACAGGAAAAGGTGCATGGTTTAATGCAAAAATAACATGCATGTGCATGAATTGATGTCATGGGGGTAATTATGTAATTTCACATAGCCAAATGTGATAAATGTGTATAGGGGCATGATGCATGGTCTAATGTGTGCATTTTGTATGCAAAATGTCAGGAAAATATTATTTACAAGAAAACATGATGGAAACAAGATTTTAAAAGTGAGAAAATGATATAAACATAGAAAATCACAAGTGTGGGGGCTAAAGTGCAAAATTCACAAAGGAACGTCAAATTCACTTAAAAGACTTCATTGAAATCAAAGAACAGAAAATTATCACATGAATTAAGGAGAAAATTCTTTTTGATGAGAAATGGATGTTGAAAAATCACCTGTTGCAATTTAAAGAAATTTATGGACTAAAGTGCAAAATCCCCAAAACGATGACAATCATGACTGAAGTGTTTTCAGAATCTTTTATCTTAATGTTCAGATGATGAATTAAAAGAAAATGTGACATTAAGGTGTGAGAGGTGTGAAAATTGTATTTTAGTAATTTCATGAAAGTTCAGGGTTTAATGTGTAAAATTTACATGAAATGTGCAAATGTAACCAAAATGTGAAATTAGAAATCATTTTACATTGCAAACATGATTTTTGGATGAAAACATTATTCATATGATAAATTACAAATATACATGTGATCAAAAAAAGTGAAAAATGCCAAAAATGTGTGTTAAAACAATTAAAACCCTAATTAATGAATTTAGAACCAATCCAAAGGCCTAGATGCAAATTTCCTTCACTTAGTAACTATATTTTATGAATTCAAGGGTTTACATGTAAAATTTCAGGATTTAAATGTAATAAAAATTAAGTTTTTTATGATGTTCAATGTAATTACAAAATCTTTTAAGGTTTTGGATGTAATTTTCCAAAGAAAGTTCATTTTAAAAAAAGCTCTAGGGGCACAATACAAAACTTCAGGACTTAATTACAAAGAAAATATGATTTCAAGGGCTTAAATGTGATGAAAAAAACATTACTAAGCTGGTCATAAAAAAAGAACACATTTAAGGGACAATATGCAATTTTTCTAAGAAGACAAAGAAATAAAACTTTATTTGCAACTACAAGGGTTCAAACAAAAAAAAAATCTAGACCTAAGCGTAATAACATAAGGACCTAAGTGTAGACAATTAAAAACCTAAGGACCTAGACTAAACTGCTGCCCTTCGAAGATCATCGGCGCATCAGTCTCCGGCGAGGGCTCCAACGAGTCACTGGCGGCGATACGACCGTGAAGAGGCACAGGCGATGGTTGGAAAACCTAGAGGGAGGTGCAAGGAGGCTCTTCGGCAGGTTGGGCATAGTCTAGGCTGCCTATGGTGCTCCCCCATCTCGGTCTCCAGCGAAGGGGTCTGTCGGCACTGCGGAAGATGACGGCGAAGTCACGAGCGACGATTCTGCTACTAGGACAGCATGACGGTGAGTGAGGGAGCGTCAGGGCAGCACGATGGGCACTCCGGAGGTGTCAGTGAAGGTCGGGGACGTTCGAGTAGCTCTACCCACCTCCAGTGCTGGCGACAGATGTAGCGGAGGTGGAGGCGACGCTCTAGGGGCTATGACGGCGGCGAGGCAAGGTGGGGAGCTCCGTGGTGATACGGCAGGGCTCCCTAAACCGAGTGTGGTCGGAGGGCTCCACCACTTGGAGGGTTTCGTGGCTGAGGGATGTGGTCGACGATGCAATGGCGACGTTCCCCTGACAACGAGAGGCCAGAGAAATCCTTCCTGAGTGATGGAGGCTTGGGAAGGGAGAGGAAGGAGATGGGGAGAGGCGACCGAGTCTCGTCCCAACTCAAGAGACCACAGGCCCCACCGAAGGTGGTGAACCCACCACTGGAGAAGAAGGGGGCGACACACAAAAGACCAAAACCCGACGGAACTTGTCCAGAAAGCTCAAATGAACTCGATAGAATTAAAGGAAGGCTATTCAAGACTAAAAGGAGGAAGGCTTACTTGAGTGACGATTGCTCTATCTCTCCCTTGTCGGCAGCGACGTTCTCTGGACACGGCTGCTCTGATGACGGAGGCTCGGTGAGGATTGGAGGTTGTTAGGGGTTGGAAGAGGCTTTGGATTTTTGGGTGTTTTTCAGGGCTTCTCTTTGAGTTTCAAAGGTCGTTCTTTCCTTTAGTCGGCAGTGAGGTATTTTATTCGCTGGTGAAGCCTTCCAACGCCATCGATCCTCTTCTCTAGTGGATGAGGATCGTCGGATCGAGCCTGGTTGGACGAGAGCAAGCCAAGGATCGCATGGGGACAAATGCTACGGAGGATTGGCGCTGGAGATTGCGGAGTCTGTCGTCGGAGAAGGGATGAGTTGGCTGTTGGAATTATCTTTTACTTTTGCCTAAGTTTCTGGTTGAAAGAGGTGAAATGGGATGGTGGGCTTTGAATGGGCCTGCGTGAGTGGGCTTTAGGATTTTTAAATGTTTAAATGGGTTTAGGTGGATTTTAGGGTTTTATTTTGGTAATTTAATTTAGAATTTTTGTGATTTTAATTAGGGTTTTGAGTTTTATTATTTTAAGTTAAATTAAGTGATTTTAATTAGGATTTTTGGATTTTATTATTTTAAGTTTTAAATGGATTAAATTTAGGTTTAAATGGATTAAGGCTTTGGGTTTAAGTTTTAAATTTGATTAATTGAAGATTAGTCCAAATTTTGATTAATTGATTTTTCTTTACTTGATTTAATTAATGATTTAATTCAGATTTTGATTTAATTGGTTTTTACTTGATTTGATTAAGGATTTAATTAAGATTTTGGTTTTTACTTGATTTATGTTTTAATTAGGGTTTTTAGTTAATTATCTTGAATTTTTAATATTTAAGTGGATTTTATTTGATTTTGGCTTTAATTAAGGTTTTCACTTAATTAATTTGAGTTTTTTTAATGGTTTAAATGGATTTTTTTTGGTTTTGGTTTTAATTGGGTTTTTTACTTAATTATCTTGAATTTTTAATATTTAAGTGAATTTTATTTGATTTTGGTTTGGATTAAATGTTTTTACTTAATTAATTTGGGTTTTTTAATGATTTAAGTGAGTTTTATTTAGTTTGGATTTTTAATTATGGGTTTTTGCTTTGATTTGCTTAGATTGGGTCAAAGTGGGCTTGTGTGGGCCTAAATGGGCTTACATGGACTTGAGTGGATTTGAGTGGGTTTAGGTGGAGTTAGGGTTTTTGGATTTGGTGGTCGCAATCAGAGCATCTTTCCAGAGGAGTTTGCTGCTCAGTGACTGTAAAATCAGGGTGTCTACAGATGCCCCTCCTTGAGCGAGGTCAAGGGAACAAAGACCGATGCTCAGGGTTGATAAGACACCCCGCCTGAGTCTATGGGAGAGTGGTATTTACTGTGGGGCCATGAACCACTTATTCGGTGAGTGCACTAAAGGTCACAACTCGTGGCCCATGCATGATGCTGATGCAAGGGTTGACTCTGATGCAAGGGTGATGCATGATGCACAAGATGCAAATGATGCATGAAGACAATGCTAACGACGAGTGGGTAGCCTACCATCCCACGGAGGAGAGCACGATGGACCTTCTGACTCATGCCAAGGAACGTCCAGACAAGACTATCGGGCTTGTTGCACGATAGGGGGAACTTGGCAGACTAATAGGCCCTTCAGCCTGAAAGGAAACATGACAAGATATCGAACTTGCCGACCGAGGGTAGGTTGATGACAGATGTTAACCGGATAGTTTGGGATATCAACCCACTTTGGACAATGTAATGGTTGTCAACTAGGTAGTTTAGGCCACCAACCCGGATGGTGGGGAAAACAGTGCAAGTGGGGAATTTAACAAAGAGGTGGCACCAAGATTCGTCCGTCTGGGGCAAATCTAGGATGGGATCATCTAGACCTCGCCCGAGGCCTAGAAGAGGATGGAAATAAGACTTGTTCAACTAGGAAAAGTCCAACAAAGTAGATGGCACGGAGATTCGTCTGCTCGGAGTGAATTTGGGATGAGAACATCTAGACCTCGCCCGAGGCCTAGAAGAAGATGGAAATAAGACTTGTTCGACTAGGGCAAGTCCTACAAAGTTGATGGCACCGAGATTTTTTTGTGTGGGGCGAATCTGGGATGGGAACATTTAGACCTCGCTCTAGGCCTAGAAGAAGATGGAAATGAGACTTGTTCGACTAGAGCAAGTCCAACAAAGTAGATTGGATTCTGCATGACTAGAATGGAAATCCGACATGAATTCTTCCAATCAGAGCAAAGTCGAAAGGAGAAATAATTGGATTCCACCTTACCTAGTACAGAAGTCTATGACGGCTTCACTTGCCCAGGCCTAGGCATCAAAACAATATTCTCGACTGTTAGCCGGGTAGACCCCAGTGCCAAGTCGACAAGCAGAAGAGGACAGTAGTTTGAACCAGTTAAGCACGTGTTGTTGCAATGGCGACTTCATATCAATCACAAGCATCCAAACAAATTAGCAAAAGCATTCCAATGTACTTATTGTAGCAATCGAATACAATGAAGTGTTTACACTATTTCAGCATGTGATGAATCAAGTAGCATAACATGAATATCAAGAGTCTACGTCATCCTTAGATCTCATAGAGCCCCTAGCTTTGGGAAAGAATGTATGGCTCGGAGTAGCTCCACAGATCGGCCAGGTTTCTTCAACTTTGGCTTCGTAGTCTGTTGAACAACCCTTCCCCTCTATGACTGTGAGATCATCCGATCGAATAGAGCCATTAAGCAAGCGTGATAGCTCCTTAGTCATGGTATAAGAGCTTAGAGAGTATTCCTAGAACCGAGTTGGCATTAGCCCTTGAGAAAAGTAATCCTGTTGATAGCCGAACTGCTGCATCACATGAATTGGATGATAGTCAACACTACCAGTCATCCCTGGTAGGATGATAAGCTGCATGTCGGTAGTATTGAAGAAAGCTTCAATGGAATGAGTGGTCGAAGGAATGATGCGCTAGGTCACCTTGTTTTTTGTCAAACTCTCCAATCGCTCATACTCCTTGCGAACTGAGGTAAGTGTGTGAGCATGACCACTTTGGCAATAAGATTCAAAGGCTGACTGTTGAGGACGTAAGACCTCTACACCCAGATGAGCGGCCAACCACACCTGTACAAAAGCTCCATAACCATAAAAGTGTCGACATCGTCGCAATGACCAGTCTAAGGTTTGGTAAGTCTCTGCCAGGATAACTGGGGCCAAGTCTATTTAACGGGTTACCATTGCCAAAGCAATCTCTGCAACCTCACTACTCACAATTGTCCGGCTGTGGCTAAAAACCAACTCACCTAAGAAGCAGATGACAAAGCCTCTCAGCCACAGCTCATCACCTAAGGAGGTGCGCATTTCGACCATCTTGTCAAAATAGGTCAATTGTAGCATCGGAGATTGTCCATCACTATAGATAAGTCGACGACCACAATCGTCGGTTGGCAGGCTGGTTAGTTCACTCATGACTGAAGAGTATCTGTCGCGCCGTATAAACACAGTGGGCCCTAGAAACTTTGGCAGACAGTACACCTGACGGACCTCCTCCAAAGTAGGAGTCAATTCAACTCTTTCGAAGTGGAATACGTTGTTAGTAGGCTTCCAGAATGAGGCAACTGTACACAAAAAGTATCAGGAAACCTCCACATTTGCAATATCCAAGAACTTTGAGGAGATGCCTCATGTCTGCAGCTTGTCGCGATCACTGTCTGTTAATTTTCCAATCCACATTTGGAGAACATCTAAGCAACGCATCGGTATGACCATCATGGGGAAACCCATAATCAATAAGGGAGCTTCGGCTTCTCTTGATTCAGGTCACAGAAAGGGAAGAGGAGCTCTTGTAGAATTTTCTTAAAATATTCAAAATGACGAATAACTTTGTTCCATACAACAATATTTTATAAAGTCTAATGTAGACAAAAGAGTGTAGCATAAGTTGATTAAGAATTAGATAGACCAGCCTAAGGCTAAGGTTGAATGCTGGAATCGAGAACTGAGCAAAATAAACAACATGCTATTGAATGGACTAACTCGAGCGTCAAGCCTTAGCAAGGGATCCCAGTTATATGTGATGCATGTCAGTTTGAAAAACAAATTGAATCATCTTTCAAAATTAAAGATATAGTTTCTACTTCCAAACCGCTAGAATTAATTCATATGGATTTGTTAGGACCAAGTATAACACTAAGTCTAAGGGGTAAAAGATATGTTTTTGTTATTATCGATGATTTTTCACGCTTTACTTGGGTTTTTTTTCTAGCAAACAAAAATGATGTTTTCATTGAATTTCAAAAGTTTTGCAAGAGGGTTCAAAACGAAAAAGGGTTAAAAATTATTAAAATAAGAAGTGATCATGGAGGGGAATTTGAAAATGACCATTTTGAAATTTTTTGCAAAATGAATGGTTTTGAACATTACTTTTCTTCTCCAAGAACCTCTCAACAAAATGGAGTTGTAGAAAGGAAAAATAGAATCCTTCAAGAAATGGCTAAGACCATGCTTTGTGAAAGCAATTTGCCAAAGCACTTTTGGGCCAAAGCTGTGAATACAGCTTTGTAACATCAGGGCCTGATTATCCATTTTTATAATAAACCATGTATTATTTGTAGTATTGTGTTTAATGGTTTATTAATGGATAATCTGTTGTTTCTTGGCTGTGTGTGTGGTTGTGGCTGGCTTTCTGTGCATCTGCCTGTGTTTTGGGAC
>JAMKQA010103887.1:0-15041 GCA_024699735.1 Posidonia australis | reverse complement strand
ATATTTAATTTCTTATATGGATTAACAAGTCATAAACTAGTTAACTCTACTAGGCCTAAATTCAACCTATTTATTCAATAGGTCAAACGGGTCAATTTATTCGAATATTTCTAATCTGAATTTATTTAATCCCAACTCTATTTCATTTAAATGCCGGATTGACTTAACATGGATCAAGTTGAAAATTACCACCGCTACTTAGTGCCATTGGGATTACCTTTCATATCCTCTCTTTGGATATAGAATAAAAAAAAGTAGGAATAAATAAAAAGTGGTATTAGTATTCTTATAATATTACTATTTAGTTTGGAAGTAATTTTCTTCTAAAGGTAAATAAGTGTGTATAGGGAGATATTCTAGTTTGGTTGAGAATTTGAATAAGTATCAGAATAAATGTTGAAATAAGTGAAAAACATGTAAATTAATAATAATCAACTTGATTATCAAGATATATATCTAATTTAAAACATGTATACATCATATTGTATATGTATTAATTTTTACAAAAAATAAATATATCGTATACATATATATATATTAGAATAACTTAACAGAATAACTTTATTCTACTCTTTCGATGTAATAACTATTCTAAAATAAATAAATTAAAATAAAAATTACTATTCTCAATTTATTTTAATTTTTATACAAATAAATGAAATAATAATTCTGATTTTAAAGTTACTCTGTGTATCATTCTGAAACCAAAGAGAGATCATACAATTAGAGGGGTCAGTTGTGGAGTCATCCCTTGGTTCGTCAAAAAAAAAAAGGATCGACTTGCACATTTGTCTTTGTTGTCTGCAATCACTTGGTCTAATGGTGAAGTCTCTTTGTGGAGACATCTCGACACATACTTTGTTGAGATGTAATCCTTTACCTACCTATTTGTCTGTATTCAGTTATACAGTTCTGAGAACGTGACATCAAAAACCACTTTGTAGAGGCATCAAAGGATCTTGTAATATGATTACTTAGATCTTGTGTATTTTTTATTTACCCATATTCAAAGGAAATTTGGAGTCAATTTTATTATTATCCATTGATTTTGAGTTAGATTTTTAGAATTAATAATCCAAACATGAATACAATGGATTTTTTTTTTCAAAATTAAATTTATAATGAAATTTGAGAGCGGAAAGGAAGAAATGAATCCTAAGAACTGCCTTATTTGAGCCAACATTACTGTTGAGTAATAGAGTCTAGGGCCAGTCCATGCCTCAGGCCCAACATGTCTCTTAAGATCCTACTACAGTTCTTCTATTTTCTCTGTCTCATGTATATATAACCCTATTGTTGTAACACTGAAATGCAAATGATTCTTTATTGATTGATTACAATGGATTATTGTGAGGCCATCGTTACTCCTTAATTCCTCTTCTCTTGTGTTCTTGCTCTTGCATGGTATCAAAGCATTACTTGTGACCTCTCTCTTTTTCTCACAGCTTCCTCTCGGTTGAATCCTCTCCTAGACTCACGTCCTGTTCCCTCATCTCCTATTTTTCTTTTGCTCAGTTCTCCCATATTCATCATCTTCTAAATGTCAAACTTGACAAAGATAACTATCTTCTCTGGAGATCACAGTTCCTTCCTATTTTCCGTGTCCATGACCTTATGGGTTATGTCGATGGCACACAAGCTTAGCCTCCCATTCAACTTTCTGACAGCACACCAAATCCCACCTATGCTTAATAGTGTAAACTTGATCAACTGATTCTCAATTGAATCATTTCGTCTCTCACCCCCTTTGTGTACTCTCAAGTAGTTGAACATGAAACCACCTTTTCCATGTGGATAGCCATCTCCAAAACTTTTGCCTCAAAAACTCAAGCTCGAGTAAACCTAATTAATCTTCAACTACACACTCTCAAAAAGGACTCCATGACAATGATGGAGTATGTTCAAACAATTAAGTCTATTGCCTCAAACCTCTCTTCAGCTGGTTCACCTGTAACTAATTCACAGATGGTAATATTTCTTTTATGTGGTCTTGATCTGGACTATTCAGCTTTAGCTTTTCTATAACATCTCGAGTGGAATCTACCCCTCTTGATGATCTCATTAGTATTCTTTTCTCTCACGATTTTTTGTATCTTGACTGCAATGTGCTCTCCTCATCATCATTAATTGCAAACACAATTACCAAAAACATATCAGCTCCTATTGCACCCATAAATGGTCTTCTTCTTCTTCCACATGGCCATGGTTGTGCTGGGGCTAGGGTCGGAGTTTTGGTCGCAGAAGGACTCCTACTTACTGCTAGTTATGTAATAAACTGGGCTATGTTGCTATTAATTGTTTTCAATGTCAAAATATGATAGCTTTTCCTCCAACAAGGCCACCTCCTTCCGCCTATTATGTTGTGTCTTTGTTCGCCGTTGGTGACGCCTCCTGGTATCCAAATACTGGTGCCTCTCATCATGTCATTGTAGATATTGGAAATCTCTCCTTGTCTATGCCTTACACTGACCATGACACTACTCAAATAGAAAACGACTCAGGTTTGTTGATACTACGCACTAGCTCTTCCACTTTTTAAACTTCTTAACAACCTTTCTCTCTCAAAGATATTTTATATGTGTCTCATATCTACAAAAATTTGTTATATGTGATGAAGTTTGTTCTTGATAATAATGTGTATTTTGAGTTTCAACTTACCTACTATCTTGTTAAGGATCGTTGCATAGGGAAGATTCTCATCATGTCACCGCAGATATTGGAAATCTCTCCTTGTTTACACTTTACTCTAGCCATGACACTGTTCAAATAGGAAACGACTTAGATTTGTCGATACTATGTATTAGCTCTTCTACGTTTTTAACTTCTTAATGATCCTTCTGTCTCAAAGATATTTTATATGTGCCTCATATCTGCAAAATTTTGTTATCTATGTGAAAGTTTGCTCTTAATAATAATGTGTATTTTAAGTTTCACCTTATCTACTGTCATGTTAAGAATCGTTGCATGGAGAAGGTTCTTTTTCAAGGAACCCATGATGGTAGCATCTATAAGCTTGAAGCTATGGCCTAAATAAAGAAAGTAGGAGTTCCTTGTGTCTTTGTACCACTTCAACAACTTGGAATAATCATTTGGGTCACCCATCAACACGTATTTTGACTCTAGCTTCTCTATTTGCACCTCCTGTTAGCTTAAGAAAAGCCACCGTTTACCATTTTCCTCCTCCACTACCGTTTACAACAATCCTTTTGGATTAATCTTCTCAAATGTTTGGGGTTTTTCACCTGTGACCTCAGTTAATGGCTACCAAAATTATATATGTTTTGTAGATGCTTGCACTCACTTTACTTAGATTTATTTTCTTCATGTTAAATCTGAAGTCCTGAATGTATTTAAGCTTTTCAAATTAATGATTGAAAATCTTCTGGGTCTACACATCAAGATGTTTCAATCTCATTGTGGGGGTGAGTTCCATCCATTTACAACATTCTTGGCTTCTCATGGTATTCAACATCTTTTTCAGCTCCTTGTACCTAAGAACATAATAGATTTGTTGAACGTCCTCATCGACATGTTGTAGAAACTACACTCATGTTAATGGCCAAAGCTTCAATTCCACAATCAAATTGGTTTCATGTCTTCTCTACGGCCACTTTTCTTATTAATAGGCTAATAACTCCGCAACTTAACATTGTCTCCCCATATACAAAATTATATGGACAATCTTTGGATTATAAAAGCATAAAGATTTTTGGGTGTTTATGCTTTCCATAGTTGTGTCCATATAACTAGCACAAGATTCATTTCTATTCAACTACCTGTGTTTTCTTGGATTACTCTGACAATCACAAGGCTTATCATTGTCTTGATATCAATGCTAGATGTGAATATATTTCTCGGCATGTTATCTTTATTGAATCCATATTTCCTTTTACTAACATGCCAACTTCTCAACCCAATCTCTCTACCAATTCTTAGCAAATTCTCTTTGACACATCATACATTCCCTTGTCATTTTCTCCTATCTCTACAACCCATACAGAGAATGCATGTCATTCACCTACAAACAACTCATCCACTTATTAGGTCCCCACAGAATCATCCCCATATTCTCCATTTGTTACTACCTCTCTATCCTTTGTCTCCACTCCTCCTGTAGATTCTTCCTCACCTACTCCTCAGTCTGTCACTCCAACTCCTTTAACAGCTTTTGTCCCTCGATCTCCACCACCTTCATCAACACCTCCATCGTTAAATTCAAAATCCACACCACGGTCACCCGATCACAGATTGGTTTCTTGAAACCCAAAACCTTCTATTCCACTCAGCATCCTTTATGTAATTGCTTTCTTTCCACAACCATCATTGACACTGAGCCATCTAGCTACTTTGTTGCTGCAAAAGACCCTTACAGGTGTGCTACCATGGCCTCAAATTTTCAAGCTTTTTTAGCTAACGACACATGGATTCTAGTACCCCAACAACCATCCATGCATGCTATCACTTGCAATTGGGTTTATCGTATCAAACAACACTTTGATGGGTCCGTTGATTACTACAAGCCATGTCTTGTAGCATGAGGATTTTCTCAACAGCTTGACTTAGATTATAATGAAATATTTAGTCCAGTCATTAAACCAACTACGATTAGAGTAATATTGGCGATTGTTGTTACTCTCAACTGTTAAATTAAACAATTTGATGTGGCCAATGCCTTTATTTCATGGGCCTCTCTTGGAAGAAGTTTACATGACTCAAGCACTTAGCCATATTGATCCGAATTTACCAAATCATGTTATTGTTTACAAAAGGCAATCTATGGACTCCACCAAGTTCCTAGATTGCCTTTACTGTTTATTGTTTACAAAAGTCTGGTACAACATACTTGCCTCCTTCCTTCATAAATGTGGATTTTAGTGTTCTATTTATGATACTTTTTTATTCTATTGGTCTACTCCACAACATATAACTTTTATCTTAATATATGTCGATGATATTCTCATCATTGGAAATGATATCAACATCATCAAAACTCTCATTTCTAACTTGAACAAAGTCTTTTCTCTATGAGATCTTGGACATCTTCAGTATTTTCTTGGCCTTGAAGCCACATGGATAGCAACAAGTATTCATCTATCACAATCTTCTTATATTCCTGATATCCTACAACGTACACACATGGACGAATCAAAACTCTATAACACTCCAATGAATTCCTCCACCAAACTATCCAACTCTTTAGGCACACCATTATAGGATGGCACTAGCTTTTGTAGTGTTGTGGGTGTACTTCAATATCTCTCTCTCGCTAGCCCGGACATATCTTTTGTTGTCAACAAACTATGCCTCTCTCTCTCGCTAGCTTGGACATATCTTTTGCTGTCAACAAACTATGCCAATTCATGCAGACACCCACTACAAATCATTGGCTAGCAGTAAAATGGATTTTACGATACCTCAAGCACACCATTCATCATGACCTCTTTATACCCCAACTCACCTCTCTATAACTTATAGCTTATAGTGATGCTAATTGGGTTAGCAATATTGACGATCGGAAGTCCACAAGTGGGTTTTACATTTCCATGGGTTCATCTATGATATCTTGGAGTTGCAAGAAATAATCAACAATTGCACGCTCTAGCACTCAGGCTGAATACAAGGATGTCACCAATGGTGACAGTGAGTAGCTTTGGCTTCAATCCTTGCTGGGTGAAATAGGCTTCCAATCCTCTAGCTTCCTGGTGGTTTTATGTGACAATATATCTACCACCTATCTCGCTATCAATCCAATTGTTCACTCTCATTTGCCATTGACTATCATTTTGTATGAGATTTAGTAGTCAAGCAACAACTATATGTTCACTTTCTTCACAGCAAAGACTAGATCGTTGATATCATGACGAAACCACTTCCAACTAGGTGGTATACTTCTCTTCCAAGCTCATCTGCTCAGCACTGCAGTTTCGCCTGTGGGGGTGTAATAGAGCCCAGGTCCAGTCCAAACCTTAGGCCTAACATGTCTCTTAAGATCCTACTACTGTTCTTCTTCTTCCTCGTCTTGTGTGTGTAACTCTACTATTGTAACACTGAAATGCCAACGATCCTTTATTGATTGAATACACTAGATTATTGTGAGGCCATCGTTACTCATCTATTCCTCTTCTCTTGTGTTCTTACTCTTACAGTGAGAAACCTGGGTAATGCGTAAGACAAGAAAAAGGAAATAAAAAATTAATAATTTAAATAAAATAAAATGAATTGTAACATAAAATACTCAAAAACATTTAATTGTGTGTTAAAATTTTGAGTATGTCTACGATACTCACATAGAACTAAAGATTTTGATGGATACCAAATTTTTTTAATCTTGACTATTTATTCAAACATATGGATGGTAGGATTTGTGACTTTAAATAAACAATTACAACTAATAATAGGTAGTTACATCTTTATGAAATAACATCATAGATACCTTAGAATCTTGAGCAAATAAGCTTCAAACTTAAACTCATGAAGATGAAGAATAAGATGACAATAATTTAAAATAAGATCACATAATTCTTTCGTTGTCACGTGACTTTTTCCTTCTCCACTTAGGTAATAGGATTAGTAGTGTAATTTAGTCTTATTTCCTTTATTTGTCTTATTTGATTTATTGATATACATTGGTTAAAGGACATCCACATATTTTTCTTGGGAAGTTTTGATTATCATATAGTTTTACTTGCATGAAAATCATTAATAACTAAAAGTTTAAACACAAAAATCAATAAATGAATAAAAAGAGGAAACCAATGTGTCCCAACTCTTTTTGAAAAGTTTTGATTATGGTTTTATTGGCAAAAAGTACATTATTAAATAAATAAAAATAGAAGTAAAAAAATAACTTAAATAAGAAATGAAATTGAATAAATCAATAAATGAATTCAACGAGGAAACTTAATTATTTGTCTATTTTTTTGAAAGTTGTGATAAACAAATAAATTTAAAATTCAAAAAAATCTAATGTGTTCCTAAACATAAGGTCACAAAGCTCTTTCGTTGCACCATGCATTTTCCTCTCTACGTTGAGTTAATAGAATTGCATGAAAATCATTAAAAAATGAAAATGAAAATAAAAAAAAACAATAAATGAATAAATAGAGGAAACCATTTTGTCCCACATTTTTTGAGAAATTTTAATTATGATTATTATAACATATTGAAATACACTATTAAATAAATAAAAAAACTAAAAAAAGAAATTAAATAAATCAATAAATTAATTAAATGAGAAAACCATCAAAATAATGTTTTTGGAAAGGTATGATACATAAAGAAATAAATTTGAAATTTGAAAAACAAAATCTAATATATCATTAAAAAAGAGGCCACGAAGCTCTCTCGTTGCTTTGTATAAAACCCCTCCCCACTTAGTTTATACAAGTGAAAAGTTCACATAATGCGTAGTGCAAAAATAAGTGAAAAATAATTAAATTTATATGTACATCAATTTTAGATATTACAAACACATAATTTTTTTTTAAAATAACTATAAAAAAAACAACTCATTTTGGATTCTAAAATGTGATGCTCATACATTAATTGTAACCTACTTTATGAATAAACCATTATTAGACAAAATAACACAAAATATGAAAACAAAGTATTAATTTCCATAAGATTGTTGTTTGCGTGAGATTAACTGTCATTTGCAACTTTCTTTTCTAACATTTATCTCTAATTTAATTTAATATCATATCACTTGTCTAATAATATTCTATCTGGTCCTCAATCTAGACTATATGTAAAAAATAACGAATGCATTTTTTTTTATAAATCATGAAAAAAAAATTAAAATTAAAATTAAAAGTGTTAACAGTAGTTGAGTACTTTACATGATAAAATATTTATGTTTTATATGGATATTATAGGAATACTTGAAGAAAGAGTATTTCACCTATAAAAATGTTGGAAAAAAATATGTAAAACTTGGTTTTTATTAAAAAACCAACATATTAACAATTAAAATATTTTTACAAACATAGATCCAAAAAAATTACACATCAATAAGTAAACGTTTCGCAATATGATGGGAAGAAGAAATTAAAAATTCTAAGCAATCCATAATTTACAAAGGAGTAAGAGCAAACATTGAAATATGAATTTCTTTTTTCTTTGTTTTCTATAAATAAAGTTTGGAATAGTAAAACTTTAATTTAATGATTGTGAAATAGAGAAAAACCATAAAACATAAATATGCACTTATATATTGTGATTGCCAAAAAAAAAAATTAAAAATTTATTTGAAATTATTTTATGAATATAAGAATGATTAAGTTTACAAGAAGTCCTTTTAAGATATAAAAAGATTAGATACATTAAAAAGAATAAATTATATAATTTATTCAATTTTTCTTCTATATTTATTTATTTATTGAGTTATGTTAATAAAAGAAAGAAATTAAAAAACATTAATTATTAAAACAATAAAAGGAAAAACCTTCTCCCCCCTCTCTAGTTTTCTGATTTATAAAAATCATGATGGAAGCTTTTCAACAATCCGTATACACACGAAGAGAAACAAATGATAGAGTAAAATTAGAAAATAATGTAACTAAAAAATAAAATAAAAGGCCATCTTTCTATTTCTTTTTAATTTTGTGATTTATAGAAATAAATAAATGGAAGCTTTCCATGTAGAGAGAGAGAGAGAGAAGAGGGGAAGGGGGTAGGGTATAGTGGAGAAAAATTAAGAATAATTAAGAAAATAAAAGAAAGAATTTAAAAATATTAGACATGATAAAGGAATTCAAAATTTCAAAGATTAATAAATAAATTAAAAAAAAGTGAATATAAAAATGAGTTCTTTCGTCGCTTCTCCTTGATTCGAGAGAAACAGTCCTTGTTTAGTAAGATTGGATGATAGTTTAATTTTATAGTTTCTGTCAGTGAAGGGTTCGATCTAATTGACCCTCTCCTGAATCGACGACACATACTTTCTTTTGCTACTTCGAATTTCTTATCATTATCGTGGTGGTTGTGGTGTCATTTTTAGAAGCCAAAATCAGATTTCCGCTTCTTCATGATCATTATCTTCTCTGAATATCGCATCATTATCGTTACCTTTATGACGTTGACATGAGAGAAGCCAAAGTGAGATTTCTACTACATGGGTCATATCCACAGCCCTTAAATTGGCACCCAGTTTGTCACTTGAATTGTCTTGTCATCGTCACTTGTCCTCTACGACTGTAAATTTTTTCCCGGTTCCAGAGGTCAGGGAGGTGGTACTCCATTCGCGTCAGGATCTGATCCACTAGCTGACTCTAAATGGCGGTACAACTGCAGTAGACGTGAGTACTTATCTCAGTGCTGTGGGGTTCGATTCGGGTTCATATCATCATATGCTGACAAGGTAGATGGATCGTATGCCTGGTTGATGGTTATGGATGAGAGGGGCAATTTTTTGATTGGGAAGGACTTGTTGGGGCATGTGCCTTTTGCTCTGTGGCACCAAATTAGAGCACATTCAAGTTTTATCAGATATTTTGCATATATTTGCTGACATATTTGACACTACCTTCCCCTTGGAGGGTGTTTGCGTCTCCTCGCTCCCTTCATTCTTCCTGCGAAATCCCTCTTTTTATGCCTTTTCAGTTTACGGGGAATCTTTTTTCATGCTGGTGGATTTTTTATTTGTATGTAAAAGATGAAACTCTTTCTGAAGTGCCATGAGGATCATTTTGTTTCCTAGCTTACACATGGCCCTTCGGTAGTTCCCCTCTCCTCACCCCTCTCATGGTGACATGCATTTAAAGTGTTTTGTTGGGTTTAGGAATTGGTTTCTTATTTTTCCATCATATACCAGAGATGAAAGTAGATTAAGTAAAGCAAAGTGACTTTAGAAAAGGAAAAAAAAAAATTCACTAGTCCCATCTTAAATGATCATTGACTGCATGTTGGTTTTTAGGCTAGAATATTGACAAGTAGATTTTCATACTGGTGGGGGAGAAGCTGGTGGAGGGTATTTAAAACAATGGGTTCTCAAGGTGATGGCAATGTTGGGCAGCAATTCCAGTTGCAGAACTCAGCCGGGCAAGGCTCAGTCTATGGTCTCACTCTGGATGAGGTGCAAGACCAACTAGGTGAGCCATTGCATGGCATGAACCTTGACGAGCTCCTCAGGAACGTGCTTCCTGCCGAGGGTGATCGGTCCTTGGTGCTCGACCTTGACAACCCTTCTGCACATTTAGATTGTTCCCTTCGTGCCCCCCCGGAGCGCCAAGGTAGCAGCTCGGGCCTCAGCAACAGGACTGTTGACGAGGTGTGGAGGGACATCCAGCAAGCGGAGGACAGCTCCTGCGGCAACGATGAGAGGTCGGCTCGTAAGAGTCGGCCCACACTAGGTGGGATGACCTTGGAGGATTTCTTGGTGAAGGCCGGTGTTGTTTCGTGGGGGTTCCATAAGCAGCGGTGCGATATGATCGGCAGCGGCGGCAATGCGGGCCCTGTCGGCAACCAGATGGAAGAGGCACGGGGTTACTCAGCAGGGGTGCATTGGCTGCAGCATCATCATCAGCTGTCTCCTTTGCAGCAGCAGCAACAGCAGCAGCAACAACAACAAGCTCAGCAGAGTATGGTCGGTGCTTACGCCCCGAGCCGCGCTGCCCCACAGCTGCCGGTGCTGGGCGTCGGCAGAGTGTTGGATGCTGGGTTTCCGGAAACTCAGGTGGCTACGTCGTCCCCTGTGATGGGGAATTTGTCGGACAGTCAGGCTCCATGGCGTAAGAGAGTGGCTCCCGGAGAGATGGCTGAGAAGACGGTGGAGAGGAGGCAGAAGAGGATGATCAAGAACAGAGAGTCCGCCGCCCGTTCCCGAGCTAGAAAGCAGGTGGGCTCTGCCATCCGATTCTGTTCTCTTCTTCTTGTATTTTGGGTGATTCTTGGATTGAAAATGTGTGATTATTTTGTCACTGATAGGCCTATACCAACGAGCTTGAAATCAAGATATCAAGACTGGAAGAGGAGAATGAGATGCTAAAGAAGCAGAAGGTTCTATATCTTATCTAAACACTTCGATGCATCATCTTCTCATTATTAGGTTAATTTCCAGAAGTTGTGTGTGTCATCTGATGGTTCATGATTTTATACCAGGTTTCAGATTCTTCTAAAAAAATAATAATAATAATAATAATAATATTAAAGGTTGACTTCGTTCATTGGGTAGTGCATAGTTTGCAAAGATATTGTTGATGTTTGACAAACTAATGTAAGATCGCCGTGGCCATGGCCATAATCTACTTTTTCAAAATTAATGGTTCCTAAATTCTCCTACAATAGCAATAAAACATCAATGTGTTCCAACCTTATATCTTTTTGTTACTCTCCTTACCAGAATTAGAGATACATTAATCATAGTGTTCCATTGTGGCATTAGTTTGGCAGCTCGAAGGTTAGAAAACAACAGGTACCTGCCACTCGATTAGGACACTATGTTAATGCATGGACAAATACTTTACAACTTCTGTCAATAGATGTCATAATTCATAAACACCTGCTTTTTTGTTGGCCATAAGCTTGCTTGTTTCTCCATGTTACGTAGTCTTTTATTTGAGTTTGATTTGTTCTGTAGCATGTCCAGGTTAGATCTTAGTCAATTATAAACTCAGTTCTCCATATGGCTCTGTTTTAATAGAAATGTAAAGTACTTTTGACCAATGAGTCCTCATTTTTGTTACTGACCTTGACTACATATGCTCCAGACAAACTTCAGGTATCAGTTAGTACTTGGTAGGATCTTTTTCTCCTCTCAAGCTGAGGATAATAATTAATTCCTCTTCCAACGAGTTTTTGCTCACATTTTCCTTCGTATAGGGATAAATTATGAGTATCTTACATGTCCATAGCTGACTTTTATATAGACGTCTATAAGTCTATTGGACAAAGTTTTCTGTCTAGTTTCAATTAGTTGAGAGGCTACAGCAAATTGTACCGTATTCATGAGATGTATCTTGGAAAAGATGGTGAGTTTTTCACACAGGCTTTTAAATGGTTTGGTACAGATGTTGGAAATTAAGTTTCGACTTTGTCAGCTTTTAGAGGATCTTAATTCTTGATTATACAACAATCAGATTGTTTCTCTTAAGCCTAGTTCTGATACGTCAGTTATCTACGTTAGCTGGTATTCGGGTCCTTCAAATCTTAGTTGAGTTGATGTCCCCTTGAATTGCTTGGGATCTCATAGGAACTACTTAGATATCATATAAAAGCACGATCCTTATGGAAGAAAGATCACATGTAGCCCTCAATTCATGGTTCCTAAAACTTTTAGATGTAGTGTGAAGAATAAACAGAAGAAGACTGATATATTTTGAAAGAACGATGGTGATAAACCTGACATCTATAGCACATAAAATGGTACAAATAAATCATCAAGAAAGCTCATTCAGGGTGACATACTGAAGAAGCAACTAAATTGGTTTGCCTACTTGCCTCAATTTGGTTTTTCTCCAAGGGCTGTCCTACATAAACAGACGCCATCTAGACTTACAGAAAGAAGTCACATATATAACAGATTAACAGAAAAATGGGGCTGTATCCTATCATACTGCCAATGAGCCAACATGGCTGTATCCAGTATCCTACATGTTTTTCATTTTTTTAAAATAAAAATATAAATCTAAAAATACCATCTTTCAAGCCATTATGTAGGAGCATCGTATATAATTGACCTGAGATACCTGTTATTTTTCTTTTCCTGGCAGAAAGTCAAATTCCAAAATACTCTTTTCCTCAAATTTATGCTGTCTTGTTCAGATTTCTTTCCATAAAAGCTTAATATTTTACTAGCCGCTTCGCACAATTTGGTCTCTGTCTGTTTGTTGTATGTCTCGAACAGCGTCCAACTATTTGCTATTCCCTTCCTATTTTATGTCAGTGTAGGTTTGACAAGTCAACTTTACTTGCAACCCTTGCTCAGATTGCATAGAGCATTTTCTCATTTTTTGGGATGAATCTTTGTTGAAATAAAATCTTTCTCAGTTGGTTTTATAAAAAGCTCATGCTGTTTGTTGTTTTTGGGAAGTAGATTTCTAAGCTTGTGTCGCAGGATTCTGAAACAATAGCAAATATTCCATGACAGAAACTTGTTTTGGAAGATGGCAAATTAATATTTGGAAACTATAAATTAGTATTTGGTCCCATAGATTAGTATTTGGTCCCATAGATTTGCTAAAAAGTGGTGTCATAGATTTTTAAATGAAGGGATAATCTATTTTATCTAGTAAATATTTTTAGTAGTAAACCAGGTTTAATTTGCTTAAGTTGTCATCCACGTCATTGATATTCATGTGGATGTTTTATCAGATTTTCTTAGTTTTTAGACTTTAGTCGGAGTCCCATATTAATTGCTGACATTGTCTTTATGGAGGGGGAAGCATTTCTCTTGCTGACATTTATTTGCAGAGTTTACTTTCTTTTTCTTATATATACATCACAATTTTTAACTTGATCAGACACTGATTTTTACGAATGTTTGGCATCTTATTCATCCTTTTTACCCAGAAATATACCTCCTTAATGGCTTAAACTGATCACGTCTTGTTTGATCATAATCCAAGTAACAGTGTGACATGCTTTATTTAATCTAGTTCATAATCATGACAATATTGATGCATCTTCCTATGCAGGAATTAGACAAACTGTTGTTCGATGCTCCACTTCTAGAGCCAAAGTCTCGCCTTCGAAGAACGAGCTCCAACCCATTTTGATCATTGTTAATATCAAATTTTCCATCCCTTCTATTTTGTTTCGGTTTGCAGCAAATTTCAGAAATTTGTGCGTGCACTTGTTAGTGAGCTCGAAAGCTCCAGATAGAGCTGCTTCTTCTTCTTCTTTTTTCTTTTCTTTTTTCTTTTTTTCTTTTCTTTTTGCAGTGCACCAGTTTCTGTTAGCCTTTTTTTTTGTATATTATTGACCATCACGTATTTTGGAATCAAGAGAGAACGGGGAACCACTTCTTTTTCCAGCTGAATTCGTCTTATTTCTGACTTGATGTTATTCCTTTTTATGAGAAGGATATTCCAGAAACTGAATCTGCATTCGGATTAGCTTCTCTTGTTTGGATAATTTAATATGTGGTTTCTCTTGTATAGATCATGAAATTTCTGTTGTTTGAGCTCAGAAAGAAGGACGTTTGGACTCTTTTCTCTTTTACCTTGTGGTATGGTCATCTAGCACCTCAAGGTTTAGCTAGTACATCAGCACTTGGCAGTTGACTCCATGCTTGGGCTATTCGCAATGACTAAACTACCCTTGGAAGATAGGAACAAAAAAGGTGATAGGGTTGAATAAGGAATGCTACTTACAACATTTGGTTCCTAATTCACTTCCAAAAAAAAATTGTTCTCCTTCACCACCATTATAGTCGTCGACAACCATGGATGTTCGTCGAGAAGGAAGTAGCTCTTGCTATTGCCACTTTTAACGTGTCCACTTTGTAAGTATCATCTCTCATTCCATTCTTGTACATAGAAGAATTCCTTCCTCTATCATTTTCAATGTTATCATCATTCGATGAGTGAACTTAGTGGTGGTAGTAGTAGCAGTAGCAGTGAATTTCTTCTTATAGTTGAGAAAAGGAGGCATTTTCAGAATTTGGTGTCAAAGACGTCAAATATTGGTTTTAGAATGTCTTGATTTGAGGACGGAATTTTTTGCAACTTCGCATTTTGGAATCCTTGAATCATTTTGTTTGCAAATCATGAAGGGGATGGTGGATGACACAATGGAGTTATGTGTGGAATTCTTGAAGCCTAGATGTTGCCTAAAGTGACAAAGTTTGTAATTGATGGCATTCTAGTGATTCCTTCGACAGTTGTTGACTAATTCACAAAGAATTAAGTATTTGATAGTACCTCTACCTACTATGGATTTTTAATTTACTATTTTGAACTTTAAAACACATCATTTTAGTATCTTGGACTTTAATTTTATTTTTTTAATTTATATAATTGAGACTAATGGTGTTAATATTTCATCAAGGTACTCCTTATATCCTTTGTTTCAATTGAAGCATAGGCGACTGTGGCAATGATCGA
>JAMKQA010103886.1:0-16493 GCA_024699735.1 Posidonia australis | reverse complement strand
TCCAGAACCTGACCCAGAGCTGCCAGTGGACAATGATTTATGCTAAATAGTACGATGCAGATGTCATGACTAAATACTGGAAACATGATGTGAGTGCAAGGATCAAGAAACATCATGTAAACTATGCATATGTTGAAATATGTTGATGGTTCATGTATGAATGATAACATACAAAATGCCAAATAAACATGGATATGTGTTAATCATGGCGTATGAAAGCATATGTGAGCATATGGGTGCATGACAACATATTATGCAAAGCAAACATGATAAAGATAATAACATGCAAGCTTATGCTAGATATAAAAAAGAAGATAACATGGAGATTAATAGCATGAGGCTAGCAAACATGTTTAATACAAGATTTCATGAATCATACAGCAAAAAACATCACATATCATGAATTTTAAAGCATGTCATATTACATTTTAAGAATGCATTCAAAGGAAAAGGAGGTGGTAGAAAGCCTACCTCTTATGATGTTTCCTTCTTGAAATACCCGAAATAAGATGATCCTTGTTGCTTTGGAAGGACCAAGGGTGCTCAAGGATGCAAGGAGGAACCCCAGAACACAAATATAGGTTGTTGGGTGGAAGGAGGAACTCTAGCAAAAAGCTTGCTCAGTGCAGATCTGTTTCTCATATTTCAGCACAGAATTCTCTCCCAAAAAAGGTTGTCTTGGAATGGCTGCTATGGAGGTCCTTTTATAGGGATCCAAGGATAGGTTACTCATGAGAAACAAAGAGACTTGCAAACGAAAAGCCTCGAATATTCGTTGGCACATTCGTTTGCAAGAGTAACAGCCCGGAAGGTGGAAGGTCTGCAGCCGTAGCCTGAAAACAGCTGGGCGCCTGCTTGGTGAGCCAGTGATGTGCGCCTGGATGGTGCGCCTATGAGGTGCGCTTGGTTGGTGCGCCAACTCAGCTCACATAATTTTGGACTCTAGCTTGCTAATAGGTTTGGGGCTTGGTTTAAGGGCTGATCACATCAAAAGCAACATGAGGATACTCATCTCCGGGTTACCTCAAAATCGGGGTGTCTACACATCCTTGGCATTTAGGTTTCACTTTAGCACAGTGTGTGGAAGCTACAAGTACACAAGGATGCCATGTTAGTCATCTTGCAAGTTAATGGCAGCTGGAAGACAAAAGACCTGAAGCTTGTGCCATACCACACTTACCTCCTGAAACTCATTGCAGAATTTGAGGATATCCGCTTCTCCTTCATGAGCAGAGCCAAGAACGCCAACGCAGATGCACTTGCCACCCTTGCATCCTGGCTATCCTTACCAGAGGACCGTGCAATGGTTGTGTTAGTCACTTCTATAGATCAACCTACACACTACATGAGTATTGACGAAGCAAATCCATTAGAGGAACTTCTGTGGTATCATGATATTAAAGTCTTCTTAGAAATCGAAAATCAATTGCCTGATGCCTCAGCCACGAACAAGAAGACTATGGCCCAATTAGCATGGAAATATGTGCTTGGAGTTGGACACTTGTACAAAAGGTCATATAACCAGATGCTCCTGCACTGCTTAAACAAAACAGAGGTTGATACCATAATGTTGCAGATACTTGTTGGAATGTACGGGCTTCATATGAACGAGATGTTACTAGCTAAGAAGATAATGTTACAAGGCTATTTCTAGTCAACCATAGAGGTAGATTATTGCAGGTTTGTGTGAAGATGCCACAACTACTAGATCCATAGGAATCTGATCCATGCACCCCCATTACAACTACACAATATGTCCTCGCCATGACCATTTTCCACCTAGGAAATTGATGTCATAGGCACCATTCATCCAGTAGCTTCCAATGGACATCAATATATCCTAGTGGCCATTGATTACTTCACCAAGTGGGTGGAAGTAGCTACCTACAAGACGGTCACTGCCACAGCCACAGAGAAGTTTATCAAGAACAATATCATCGCCCAGTACAAGGTTCCCAATGCCATTATCTATGACAATGGGACCAACTTCACAACAAAAAGGGATGAGGACTTTTTACAGAATCTACATATCAAGCATCATAGATCCTCACCATACCGTCCACAAATGAACAGGGCAGTGGTGTCTACTAACAAGAATCTCACTAAGATCTTAAAAAGATGGTAGGAATACACAAGGACTAGCATGACAAGCTTCCATATGCATTATGGGCTTACAAAACATTAGTTTGGACCTCAACCGGTGCGACCCCATACTCCCTGGCCTACGTCATGGAAGCAATTCTACCCATTGAGGTGAAGATACCCTCACTTAGGATCTTGAGGGAAGCTGTGTTGGAAAAGGAAGAATGGGTCAAAGACCGCTATGTGCAACTAAACTTGATAGATGAACACAGGTTGTAGGCCATCCACCATGCCCAATGTTATCAAAAGCGAATGGCAAGAGCCTTCTGGAAGAAAGCTCGACCTAGGAATTTTGTACTAGGCAACTTAATCTTGCAAACCATTCACCTCCCAGATGCCCGCGAAAAGTTCAAACCCAATTGGTGAGGCCCGTTCATTATCAAACAAGTCTACTCTAGAGGAGCCATAATCTTAGAGGGTATGGATCACATTGAGCAATCCAAGTCAATCAACACATGCTACCTAAAAGGTGCTACTAGTGATTGGAGGTTGTATCCTTGCCTGTGAGACCTTCTTCTTCAACACGCATATTTGCATCTACATCTCTGCATCACCTTTGCAATCATACCACTATACAACTCTTGCATACTTTTCACTGCATTTTCTCAAGCACGATCAACATCAATAAACATCATTAGCATCATCAGCATTAAACATCGGCTGATGACGAAAATTGGATCATTCTTGCCTGTTTAGGAACGAAATGGTACTTCCTCAATCAGCACTATCTATGTAACCTAAAAAGCATGGGAACCATCGCCCTTTGTGATCTGGATGAAATACTCAAACCCCTCAAGGAACCTATACCTCCAGAGGGAGAGAAAATGCTAAGGTGAGAGTGAGTGTGAGCCAAGAAAAATACACCTTCATAAGGGCATAAAATAATTTAGAAGATAGAAGGTGAAGATAAAAGTCAGCCCTAGAGAGAGAGGCAAGCAGGGTAACTCTATCCCTACGACTCACTTTAATGGGGTGTTGAAGTAAACACCTAGGACATCTACATCCTCTGAAGGGCCTAGCCACCCCTTCTTATATCAATAGCTCCCCCAAACCAGGTGTCTATTACCTCCAAGCCAAGGATAGGGTGAGCCTAAATGCTTAGGAGGGAGCAAAAGACAACAGTAACCTGAAAAAAGTAGGAATAGGATCCTGCAAGACTTGGCATGGAGTCCAAATCACATTACCACCCACTTCAAAGAGCCATCAATAATCTAGGAGCTCGAATAGAGTTTCTTGAGTCTTGGAACCTTCCTTTCCCTAATTATAGGCATTGAAAGCAATCATAACACTGAGGGCATTGTCTAAATCTTGTAAACCATTCATCAAGCATGCATCATCCCTATTCTACACTATCTTACTCCCTCGTAGGGCTTCACCTAATCCATTTAGCTAGGGGCATGCCAACTTCTTTGTGGCTAAGGAGGTTAGGAGGATACTTTGACCAGGGGCATGTTAGCTACTCTTTCATCAAAACATCCTTTTGTCTAACCAAGGGCATGTTAGCTGCCTTATGGACAATACACAGGGCCAGTACTTCAACCAGGGGCATGTCAGCTACCTTGTGGTTGAAGATCCCTCTGCCCTAATCAGGGGCATATCAACAGTCTTCTGGATTGGCTAAGGATTCATAGTGCATAGCCATCAATCATCTGTTGACCTTGGACTAACACCCTAGTAAACTAGGACAGTCAGACTGCAATAAAAAAGCACTATATCAAGGATGGAGCTGTTCAACACAATTATGGCAGAAGAGCAAAGGCAGTGGTAAGTCTAGGATCAGGTGTAATGCTCTAGGGGTCCCCAAAGAGGTTCCTAATCATTACTGAGTTTGTTTGATGTCTAACAAGCTGATATATCCAGCACCTATTACTGGCGCGAATTTGGGGTAGATATGACTCATAGATGTTGAACGAGGATACCATAAGTGGAGGAAGGTGGTGCGATTTATTGGCATGATTTGTAGAAATCAACAAAAAAGCCAGTCTGTCCAAAATGCCTACCCAACTGTCCAGAAAGCTATCCATGACCATCAGACAAACATAAACACCCAAGTAGAAATATGAGATGCATTAACATAACATAATAGTAGTATTGAATACACTTATACATAGCCAAAGTTCATATAAGCCCAAACATGGTGCCACACTACCAGAAAGTAAAGCAACTGAAGTACATCTCAATTAGCCGAGCTGCCTTGTGCTTTCTTGGAACTTCTAGCCTCAAGATACAAAGGAGGACTTGGTGCAACCTCGTGGTTAGGCCATGTCTCCTTAATCCCAACCTCGTACTCCACAGTATACCCATTGCCCTTCATAATGGCAATTTAGTTAGAGCAAATGCAGCAGCCAAGATAGCTTTGTAGTCATGCCAAAGGAACTTAGAGGGTCTAGCTGAAATCGATATAGCATTGGACTCTGAGCAAAAGAATCTTGGCAATAGCTGAACTGTCGCATCACGTGTATTGGCTGGTACTCCACACCCCTAGTGAACCTTGGCAGAATAATCAACCTCATATCACTATCATTGAAGAAGATAGAGAATGGATCCATGGTAGATGGGATGATACACCAAGTCACCTTGTCCTCTATTAGCCTCTCATATGTCTCACAGACAGCAAGGAAGGTATAGGAGTGCCCACTGTGGCAATAAGCCTCAAAAGTAGAATGCTAGAGGCATATAACCTCCACCCCCGGGTGGGTAGGGAGCCAAACCTATTGTAGGATAAAGCAATGGTCAGTATTCGGCAAATGATATAGAGAACAGCAATGGCAAAGCATATTTTACCTAACTAAGGCTCCATAACCATAAAAATTCCGACAATGGCACAACGATTGGTCTAAGACCTAGTATATCTCGTCCAGGATAACTGGAGCCAAGTCTATCTAGTGAGTCACCATGGCCAAGGCAATCTCAGCAACCTCAATAGCCACTACTGTCCGACCATGATCAAAGACCAACTCTCCCAAGCGAACGACGAAACCTTGCAATCATAGCTCGTCACCCAAAACTGCACACCTCTCAAACACCTCATCAAAGTACTCCAACCTCAACATAAAGGACTGGCCGTCAATGTAGATAAGGTGCTGCCTGCACTCACCGGTCAAAAGGTCGGTCAATTTGTTTAGGACAAGAGCATAACCATTGCGCCTCATGAATATAATGGGCCCTAGAAACTTGGACAAGCTAGAGATTCTTTGCACTTCCTTTATGGTGGGAATCATTTCGACTTGTCCAAAGCAAAACACGTGAAATGTAGGCTTCTAGAACCTAATGGCGGCACATAAAAAATGCCGATTGACCTCCATGTTTGCAATGCCCAAATATTTTGTGGAGAAGCCCCAAAGCCGAAGTTTTTTTATGGTCGCCAGCCGTTAGCTTGCCAATCCATGCCCAAAGGACATCTAAGTAGTGCATCGGAGTAACCATCGTAGGAAATCCCTACAACACAAGCACTACATTATGGAAAGGAATAATGGGGTGAAAAACACAAAATCACTAGGAACAGGGCTACCAAGCTTACCATTCTTTTTAGCCCAAGAGAAAGCCAACATTCTCCCTTTGATTTGAGCTGCACTCACAAGGAAGGGTTCCAAGGGAGAGTCTCAAGCAGAAGCAATACCTGCAGCAGCATCTTAGGGCAAGAAGGAGTAGGTGAAAAGGAGGAAGCCACGCAAAAGAGTCATCTACGTAGGTAACAAAAGCTCTAGTTAGGTTTTAGCGGATATTTTAGGCAAATACATTCAGCAAATAGACAAGGTAAACACAAGTAGTGAATGGACATTGCAAATGATTCCAGTGAATAGAATCGACACGGATTATTAGCAAAACAAACTACAGTTTAGAATTCAGTTCAATTAAGTCAGACAACTTGCCTATTTGGTGCAATCACTTCCAAACCCATGTAGAGAGAACCAAAACATGTTCCAAGCATGCAAACACATACAGATGGCAAGGTTGAATAGTATTTTACTTAATTAACACAAGTTTGTTCGATAATACATAATCAGTCAAGTTCAAGTACAATTTGAAATTTTAAATGGAATATAAAGACAAGAGAGTGGCAACTAGTCCTCCCATGAGCTCCTTTCCGTCTCCTGAATTGTAGCACCCCTCTATGAAGCAGCAACAACAGTGTGAGCAAAATTGCATCCTATCCTACAGGAGATCCTAGCACAAGCGGCCCAAACACGAAAGGGGCCGTAGCAGCAGTAGAGGCACCTCCAAGCCCCTCATCAGTAGACATGTCCTTTGACTCAAACTTGATGGAGAACTCCTCACTAGTCTTGGGGTTCAGCTCCTCCTCTTGACCACTGCCCTGGAAGCAAGAAAATCAGCAAGTCAATATGGCAAGAACAGTTTGAATTACATGATTGGCTATTTCAAAAATAAATTTATTACCTCAAGCATAGCCCTCCACCATAGTTCCTATTTACGCACAATGGGTTAGACATAGTTCAAAAAATATACACAGAAATAAGAAACTTGGTTTACCTCCCATCGCTTCATCTCCTGATAGAAAGCGGCAAAGCTATCCTGAAAACCTTGCAGAAATTAGCATGTCAAATACCATATACATTTTGCAAAAGTAACTAAATTAATTAGTGCATAGTTTACCTTCTCCAAATGAGAACCAAACCACATCCCACACTAGCTTTCTCGCAGCTCCTCCTTGAACAGGTGTAGTTTTCCCACATGCTGGAACCACTCTAAATACTCTGCATGATCAACCTCTTGAATGATGTAACGGCTTTGAGTAGCAATCACCTCAGTAAAGGAGCATCTAGCAGCAGCATGGGAGACTGCCTTTGATGACATATCAGTAGGAGGTGGAGCTGGGATGTAGAACTCATCTACAAAATGGTGGCAGACTCACCTAGGCAAGTAGTATGCAGACTGCTTTAGACAATAGAATCGCGTTTGCCATCTCCTTAGCTCCACTGTAGAGTTGAGGGGTGCCCAGTCATACCCTTCGTATCGCCCGAAAGGATAGAGCATGACCTACAAGCACAACAAGAATAGACAACAGTTAGTGTCTACTAAAGAATTCATTACTAGAATTGAAATTAGAGCTAAAAGCACAGACTTACATCCTCTAAGCTATGTAGGTCAAGTAAATATCTGTAACGATCCAATTTTAAAGGTGGTGTTTGGCCAGATATTTTAATGGAGTTTTGAGTCGTTAGACACTGAGTCCCCAGCATTTAGTAGATAATGCATCTTTCACAGCGTTCTACACTTGAAATAGTGGGTTTCTGGCCCTTTTGGTGTTGTGTGGTTGTTGTTGGTAGATCTTAGATTGCACGAGCCACATAGATGTGAAAGGTCACATGGTCTGGTCTCGTGTTGTGGCTTCCTTCCTTTCGTTCTCTTTTTCTCTCCCAGGCCCCACTCCTTCCTCCCCTTCTTCTTCTTCTTCTCTTTCTGGAACATGTAAAAGGGAGTGAGGGAGAGAGAGATGAGATAAGAGAGGGTGAGTGAGAGAGATGCTATGAGAGAGAGGAAGAGGAGCTTGCCATCTCCACCACTACACTGTCATCATCGCCAAGAGGAAGAGGAGGCGCGGAGCTCGTGGAGGAGGTGTGTCGCTCATGCCGTCATCGTCGTTGGTTCTAGGTACACACCTTGTAGGCTTTTTTTGTTCCAATTTTGGCTCATAGGTGCATGGTAGTATGGTCGTATTCGTAGTGAATTTTTAGGAATTTATTCTGAATTTGTGGACCATTGATGGCCATATTTATTGTGTGGGGTGAATAATGTCCATTTATAGGTTTTTGTTGATTTCTTGAGATCCGTCCAATGGATCTCTGTGTTTCTTGTCTAGATTGGAAGATCTCATCAAGATCTTCATTTTGATATATTATATATGTGGTTTTGTATGGTGGATTGCAAGATTGGATTTTGGGTCCCAAGTTGGGGTGCTTTACTATCGCCTAGCTCGGCATACCAAATTCTGTTCAACATGTCATTTGACTCTCAGAATGTCCCCTTGATCCCTAGTTTGGCCAACTAAATTCATTCGGTCTGTTGTTCTGGAAGTTTTTGGTATTGACAGAGTTCCTGGTTTGGTCGACCGGTCGTTTTCGGTCAGTCGAATCAAAATTTTTTGATCAATTGTGTGGTTTTCAGTCTGCCGATCTGGTGCCCTGAGCTCGGTTTGGTCGATTGTTCCATTTCGGTCTACCAATCTAGGCCTTGATCCTGTATTAAAGTTTTTATGTTATATACACACACACACACACACACACATATATATATATATATATATATATTAATCTTTAGGAGATAAAAATAATGACATATATATATATATATATATTTCATTTATATATATATTAATCTTATGGAGATAAATATAATGACATAAATGATTAGGATAATCATTAGAATGATTGTAGGGTTAGCCTAAAATGAATTAGTAAGATTCCACCTAAGGTTTGGTTAAATAAAAGAGAATATGACTTTGAAATAATAAGTCTTCCCCTTAATGGTTTAAAATGGACTTTAGGGATCATGATATCATCCCTAAGTCTAGAGCTTGTGTGGTTTTGTGTGTTTTGCACTAAATGTAGTATTTTGTGGCACTGTATCGAGTGTTCGACTCTAATCTAGCTATGCTCCCGAAGGACATGAGCCAATAGGCATCTTACACCTGGGCACCAGAGTATAGAGTTCTGGTTATGGTTGTTCTAGTATGGTATCTTTTGGGTAAGTTTGATACCCCATATGATGCTTTTGTTGGGTGTTTTGCTTGGGTTGTCATCTTGGATCGAGTGAGGTGCTTCGGAACTCAGGCACTCCCAAGGTGTGGCTTCTGGGCATGACAAAGAAGCTATCAAGGCTATGTTTTGGATTGTAGTTTTCTAGTTTTTGTTTTGGTGCCTATTATGGGCACAATGTTTTGCGAGATCTTTGAAAGGATATTTAATGGTTTTCGAAATGGTTTTCCAAAGAATTTTGGAAGGAGAAATGCATAGATTTGCAAATGCTTTTGGAAAAGGATTTCTAAGGACAAAGAGACCGACACTCTCGGCTGGCTTCCAAGGATGGGTGATACCTCTGGAGTCGTGAGTTGTTTGCTTAGGATAAGGTCCGAGTATTTTGTGGTTTTGCAGGACCAAGAAACCAAGGCTTTTGGTCGACCTCCAGGGATGGATGTTTCCCTTAAGGTCATGAGCTACAAGCTAGGTTGAGGTCCATGTGTTTTGCTGAGATTTGTGGCTTGTGGTCTGGGGTACCATCCAAGTATGGAGGTATGATACTCCTGTTGTCTAGGGTATCGAGTTGAGGACGTCGATGGACGTATCCTATGGTTCGTCCTGAGTGACAGTATAGCTTACCTAGGTCAGGTGAGCAGCCTTCCCAGGTGGGGTTGGCTTTGTGAGGGTTCTCGAAGTGGGATGACTTCTTGATGGAATTGCTCCTTGCAAGGTGGCGGGTCCGTGGTAGTGCAAACGCTGTGATCACTCCTCGATGGACTGCTTATGGCCAATGTTAGCTGCTTGGCATCAAGCAGTACGACACATTGTTTGCTTGTGGTTTTGGACCTAATGGAGGCCAAGGTACTGCGTCGTGTGGCATGGTGTTTTGGAGCAATGGCTTAGTGGTTTTGGTCTAGAGGAGACCGTGGTGTTGTGTCTATGTGGCATTGGTGTTACGTTAGTGTGGCATTGTGTTTTGGGAGCAGTGACTCCATGGCTTTAGTGTTGTTGCTTGGGTCCAGAGGTGATCGTGTGGTGCAAAGCAAAGGCTCTATAGTTTGTGTTTTGTGATTGTTGTGGGTGTTCTGGTTGCCATAGAGAGTGCTCAAACATCATTGGTGGTCTAGTTCGTGCAGAAAGTGCATCGGATCAGCTTGTGTGGGTTTTGGGCTTGATTTGGTAGTACTGGCCATTTCACGTGTGCATAAAAGAATTTTAAAGAGCATGCATATGGATTTCAAAGGCAAAAAGAATGGTTTTAAAGACATGGTTTTGAGGTTTTGCTACCTACTAGGAAATAGTGGATTGCCCATTGTGGTGTTGAGGCTTTCAGGTGGGATGCCGGTACTTGTTTGCGTAGGCGTAGTTACTCCTACTTCCTCGGTAGAGTGTGCCGAGTTGTTAGGTGGAGTGTGTGTTGGGTGATCATTTTCAGTGGTCACTCATGTATGCTTTTGATTTTTGTTTTGGCAAGTGTAGGAGTAGGGGCTATTAGTTGCTAGTGCACATAGGAGGAGTCACACTGCCACACATCAGAGATTCTCGTGAGTGTTTAGTATAGCTTTATTTCTGTGGTCTATTAGATTTATTTATGTTGAGTGCACTTAGACCTAGCTATATAATTAACATAATTTTTAATTGAAATAAAAAGATAAAAAGGAAAATGGAATTGTGTAGCTAGATTGAGGGTAGCAACTTGGGGGTCGTTATAGTTGGTATCAGAGCATAAGTTCACCTAGGAGTACTAGCTTGGGGATGTCTAGTCAAGTGACTCCATAGAATTGCATGTCATGCATCCCTACACCTCGATTTTATTGATTTTCTTGTTTTTCCTTGGTTGCAGTGTTGATGAGTGTCGTCGGCTCTAGCTCCAGTTTTAACAAGCACATTGTACAAAGGACCACAAGGAACCTAGGGAGTGATAATTTTCATTTTTGATTGGAGATGGACATCGACTCCTTATTGGAAGGATTTCTTAGTGGCTAGATTCCTTGAGATCGCTAACTTGGTGGAACTGCTTTGAGAGGATAGTGGGAGCAGAGTGCAAAGTTGCGTTCACTCTTGTAAAGAGGTTCGCTTGAGTTCTTCAACCCCATAGGGCGTGGTGGTTGGTGCTATCCATGAGTTTGTGTGGTTGGAGCATTGAGTTGCTCGTGGGAGTGGTGGCAGTTGTTTTCTAAGCAAGGCTTAGTGCTCGCACACAGGGTAGGAGACCTTATGGTGTTTGAGGCCAGGTGAGTCAAGTTGCCTAGAGTTGTTCACGTCTATAGTGAGTACTTGTTTGCTAGGCATGCTATGACTACGAGGAGGCAAAGCATAGTGGGGGAGGTACCTTGTTTCCTTTACAGGGGTTAGGCACCCCATGTCAGTCGACGAAGGGATGTGCTCTCCTTTAAGGGGGTTAGCCACCACCTAGTGTTGGGCTGTTTGTTGTTTTGTTGTGGAGGGCAGGGTGCAATAGTTGTTTACCTCTGGTGTACCCTTCATGATTGTTGCTGCTTGTTTTATTTGTCTATTGTTGTTTGCCTATTTGATTATCTACTACCTATTCTTGCTCGTGTTTGTCATTTGTCGGTTGTCTGTGATCAATGTCTATCGTCTATCTTGGGCTAGTCAGTGCTGGTGTGGGAGGATGCCTACAACTCCATCTTCGGGTTGTCACATTTAGGTTAAGCGTGAGTCTTCCTAGATGTGTGGTTGTTGTCTTTGTGGTGGGTGCAGAGGATGATCTGAGTTCCATTCTCCTGTGATTTTTGGGTGACTTAGTGGGTCTCCAGATGTCTATTATCATCTCTGGGTGACTCGATAGGTCTCCAAATGGTTGTTGTGGTTTTTGGGCGACTTAGTGGGTCCCTAGATGTGTGTTGTTATTCTAGGTGACTTAGTGGGTCCCTAAATGTGTGTCGTCATTTTGGGTGACTCGATGGATCCCTAGATGTGTGTTGTTGTCTTAGGTGGCTCTGATGAGTCCCCAAGTTTGTGTTGTTTCTTCTAGATTCTCTGTTTGAGGACAAGGTTATCTAGGAGGTGGTGCACGAGGAATCGCACATTGGTGTCACACATTTTGTTTGAAGCTTGGCCGAGGAGTGGGCTAGTTTAGTGTGTTGCTGGTTGCATGCTTTTTGGGATACCCTATTTGGATATCCAATGGGCTCGCTTGGTTATGGCTTAAATTGCTTGGTCTCATTTGAGCGGTGGAGATTCATTTCTCAAGTGTTTCCTTGGGGTGTCCTGTTGTTGATTTCCTCGTTTGCTGGTGGGTCAAATGGCGTAATACTGTTCGATCTGGGGAGATCTTCTTCTCCTTGGTTTTCTTTTGGGTTTTGGGTTTCTGCAGCAAAGATGGGGTGAGTCAAGTGGAGTTGGCCACCCATCTCGTTTGGTGGCACCGTAGGTTGAACTATTAGGTGTGATCCCACGTGTTTTCCCTCGATCAATTATTGTCTGGCCCTGGTGAGCTATTCTTAGGGATTCCATAGGAGCTTATCCAAGATAGTGGCATCGTATGCAGGTCAGCTAGGGAGGAGGAACAACTCAAGTTGGTTTGGATGCTCTTGTCAAAAGTTGCTTTGGTTTGGAGATCCGATTGAGTTTGACTTCCGAGTTAACCTTACCATTAGTGGGTTGTTTCATGGGAAATAGTGACTCATGTGGTCTTGAACTCTAGATTGTAGGAAGTTTGATGTTAGCTTGACACTTAATAAGTGGTTTAAGTGTGTTTTAGCGGTGTCACATCTAGACCTGCAAGGCAACCATAGCAACGAGTCATGATGAGTTCCACCAATATCCTACCAAGTTGGAATAAGTCCCTGTTGCAGTGAGGCAACGTGGAGTTTGTGGTTTCCGTCATTTGGGGGAAATAACAAGAGGAGCGATCCAACCCTTAGGATTGTGCTAGCCACAATAGAGGGTGTGCTTTGAATCTAGTGGAGTGTCAATCTAGGAAGTAGTTCCTAGAGACAGGCAGCGCTTGATTAGCTAGTCTGTTAATGCACTCCAATTTGTGAAGAGCTCTACCGTGTCACAATAGCTAGATTTCTCTCATCCCTTGGATTGGTGGAGGTTTTCCAAGGTGATGGGAGGTGTTACTAAACTTGTGATTTGGCATTTGGTGTGGTCTTGACCAGGTTGTGCACCAATGTAGTGCTACGAATGTCAGTGGGAACTAGCTGCACCTGGTCAATCTTGTGTTTTGTGTGTCTCTAGAAGTACTCAGGAGGCTCTGTGACTCTAGAAGACACTGTTTTGGAGCCTTTAAGTGGAGATTTTGTGCCTAGAAGGGGGCTTCACTTTGGAATTTGGCTATGTTTGGACTCAAGGAGAGCAAAGTCCTTGGTATTGCTCTGGACTTAAGTGGGATGAAATGGCTTTGTGAAGCGTACATTTCTCCTACAGGTCATGAGTTTTAGGTGACATCGTTGTGCTAGTTGGCTAGGGTCGTAGACTTAATGTCCTAATTTGGTGCCCTTGGTGTTTCACCTTTAGAATTTCGAAGGCAAAATTCCATTAAGGGAGTTAAGATGTAACGACCTAGTTTTGAAAGTGGTGTTTTGGCCAGATATTTTAATGGAGTTCTAAACCGTTAAATATTGAGTCCTCTACGTTTAGTAGAAAACACAGCTTTTTTAGTGTTCTACACCTAGAATAGTGGATTGTTGGCCTTCTTGGTGTTGTATGGTTGTGGTGCTATGCCAACCCTCGTGGAAGTTTTAAGGGTTGCTCTGAGCTGTGGTGGTTCTCTGGCATGTTCTAGTGATGGATCTTGGTTTGCACGAGTCACGTGGACATGAAAGGTCACGTGATTTGGTCTCATGTTGTGGCTTCCTTCCTTCCTTCCTTCCTTTCTCTTTTTCTCTCCCGGGCTACACTCGTTCCTCCCCTTCTTCTTCTTCTTCTTCTTCTGGGAGACACAAGAGGGAGTGAGGGAGAGAGAGATGAGATGAGAGAGGGTGAGAGAGAGAGAGAGATGTTGTAAGAGAGAGAGGAAGAAGAGCTCGTCGTCACTGCCACCACACCACCGTCATCGCCGAGAGGAGGAGATGCATAGGTCGTGGAAGAGGTGCGCCACTCGTGCCATCATCATCTTCGTGTAGGTACACACCTTCTTTTTTGTTCCAATTTTGGCTCATAGGTGCATGATAGTATGCTAGTACTTGTAGTAAATTTTTAGGAATTTATTGTGCATTTGTGGACCATTTATGGCTATATTTATTTTGTAGGGTGAATAGTGCCCCTTTGTGGTTTTTTATTCATTTCATGATATTCATCCAATGGATCTTTGTATTTCTTTTCTAGATTGGAAAATCTCATCGAGATCTTCATTTTGATATATTATATATGTGGTTTGGTGTAGTGGTTTATAAGATTGGGTTTTGGGTCCCAAGTTAAGGTGCCTTACTATCGCCTAGTTTGACATATCGTTTTTTTTGGTATGCCGTTTGACTCTTAGAATGTCCCCTTAACCCCTAGTTTGGTAGAGCGAATTTGTTCAATTTGCCATTCTGGAAGTCATAGGTGTTGACAAAATTCCTGGTTCAGTTGACAGGCCCTTTTCAATCTACCAAATCAAGGATTTCTGGTCGACCATGTGGTTGACTATGCTATTCCACAACCTCATGCATTAAGATATCGAGGTTTATGTAGATGACATGATTGCAAAGCTCAGAGAGCCTGAAGATTATCTCACCTACCTAAGGAAGCTATTTGATCGTCTATAGAAGTATAAGCTCTGTCTCAACTCCAACAAGTGCATGTTGGGAGTGTCATTCGAAAAACTCCTCGAATACATTATCGGCCAAAGGGGAATCAAAGTGGACCCTAATAAAGCCGAAGCCATCATCAAGATGTCTCCCTTACAATAGAAAAGGAAGTCCAAGGTTTGTTGGGGCTACTACAATATATCAACTTAGTTCATTGCTCAACTCACTCAGATATGTGAGCCGATCATCAGGCTCCTAAGGAAGAATTCTTAAATCAAATGGAGCAAGGAGTGCGAGGATGCCTTTGAAAAGATCAAGCAACTTTTGGTGAGGCCTCTGGTCTTAATCCCACCAACACTAGGTCGACCCCTATTTCTCTTTCTGTCAGTCACATAGCTTTCAATACTTGTAATCCTGGGCCAACACAATGAATTAGGTCGTAAGGAAAGGACTATTATGTCATAAGCGAATATTCACAGCGACATTCGATGGCGCAATTTAGTGGCGTAGCTTGTATGTTCAGTAGAAATGCCATTCGGTGTAGAATTGCTCCATAGCTCCACAAATCCTCAACAGGGCCATTATCCAAGTGTAGCACACACAAAAAAGACGCATGGAAAGTAATAATATAGCATAACAGTAGTTTTGAGAATAGTTGTACATGATCAACACTCATACAGGTTCAAACTGACACCCCACTCACAAAAATGGAACAATCAAACAACCCATCAATCATCTGAGCTACTCCACACCTCTTGGAGCTTGCAGCATCGGGGAATAGAGGTGGACCAAGTGGGACCTTGCATATAGGCCATGTTTCCTTGATCTCAGCCTCATATTCACATATAGGCCCTTCATGATGGCAATCCTGTCAGAATGGACACCATAGCGTAGTAAGTGGGATAGCTCCATGGTCATAGCAAATGAATTGAGTGGGTATAGTTGGAAATGATCTGGCATTGGGCTCTGTGTGAATGAGTCTTGGTAGTAACCAAACTGGCACATCACACAGATTGGATGGTACTCCTCACCCCTGGTAAGTCCTGGCAGGATAATCAACTACATATCACTATTGTTGAAGAAGATAGCAAAGGAATCCGTGGCAAAAGGGACGATACGCCAGGTCACTCCATCCTCAATCAGGCTCTCCAACCTCTCATACATTTCCTAGACCTTGGGAATAGTTTGGGAGTGCCTGCTATGGTAGTAGGCCTCAAAAGCAAAATGCTGGGAGCACAAAACTTCTACCCCCATGTGTGTAGCAAGCCAAACCCATGATTTGTGCATTTCATCCATTAGGCACGGAGCATACATGTTTTCATCAACTTGTTTGCTTCTTGGTTTTTTTGTGTGTTTGGTTTTCCTCGTCTTTCCATTAAAAGACTACGTGGCGACTCCTTTCCTTATCCTTTCCCATCCTTCCTTGGTGTTTCCAAGTCTAGTCTTCTTCTCCAGATTCACCATCTTCACTGTGACCGTATCGGGACTCCTCATGTGTTTCCACGCACCTAGTGTAGACACTCCAATTTTGAGCTCATTTGGTAGCAGGCTCCTCCGGTTGATGCTCTGGTCGCGACCACCAAAATCCTAGTCCACACAGGTCCCAATCAGACCCACACTAGCCCACCTGACCTAGTAAAACACCATCCCATTAAAATCCACTGAAAAACACTTAATCCAGCTAAAATCCACCTAAAATCCAACAAAAACCCTAATCCACTTAAAACCCACTTAAATCAACCTAAAATCCAATAAAACCCTAATTAATCGATTTTTTAAACCCTAATCAAGTGAAAAGAAATTAAAATCCAAATAAATAAGTAAAAACCCTAATTAAAGTGAAAATCCATTAAAACCCTTAATTAATAAAAATTCAAAACCTTAATTAATCCAAAAACCCTAATTAAACCCAAAAAACCATAATTAACTCAAAATCCCTAAATAAACCCTAATT
>JAMKQA010103885.1:0-15323 GCA_024699735.1 Posidonia australis | reverse complement strand
ACCATATTCATCAAAATATTCACAGTGAGCATAAGCAAAACAGCGTAATATCTCAGATCCGTAAGCCAAAATAACAGATAGATCAAGATAAACTGATGTCAAACAAAGGGAGCGTCCCGACGAGACCGCTCTGCAAATAAAACTAGCATCCACAGCAATGTATCCATTCCAACCATGAGGCATGCTCAAACTAGAAACAAATCCACAAAAAGTAACCGATAAACTAGATCCAGAAGATCTGGGGTTACCAGCTAGGGATCGTCTCCGCGAGGAAACCACAGGAGCAAGCAGCTCCTGCGCCGATCCACAGAGTGGATCCGAAGCCTTCCTCTTCCGACGACTCCTAGGAGGGGAGGTCGGGGAGGGAGAAGGTTTAGAGGTTACCAAACAAGACGGCGCCGCCCCAGCCCCGTCGTCCCGATCACGCCCCAAATCCTCCTTCCGAGAGTGGAGAAAGTAGGACTCACGACGCCCTTGAGGCATTCGGTGGGTCGCCATCTAGGGGAAGCACAGGGCAGGGGGGAAAAATCGCTGAGCAGGAGACGCTTGCAGAAGGGGTGCTGGAAAAATCGCTTAGAAAAGAACTAAGATGCACAGTTTGTTGTAAAAGATGGATATCTTTATTGTTATAAGAGACTTTACGTTGCAACAATTAAATAACAGATTTCCTAAAAATTCAATAATGCTCATTACTCTAAGTGTTGTTTTGGATCCTAAATATGGTATCATATCATTTAAAGTTGATGATATATGACACTTGAATTATTAATTACTTAATTATGAGCATAATATAATTTATGATTCTTAATTTGTAAAATTAATACTGGATACTTTTCTCAACTTTGTCTGACATTGCTGGAATTTAAGGATCCATCCTCTTGTAGATAATTTGATCTGTCTTATGTCTCAATTTCAATTGTAACCACTGAACAACCATTCTTGACTATAAAGTTTATTAAAGTCCAACTTCGTAATAGTATGAAAGATATAATTCTTACATATTAATTGATTGTTTATATTGAAAAAGAAATTATTAAGAGCATTAATACTACTATATTGATTGAAGTTTTCATTAATGTAATTGAGTGAAGGTTCAATTTCAATAAAAATTGAAGTTAACTAGGATTTATGGTTTTAATTTTTATAAATATTCATGTTTCAACATATGGTTATGCTTTTGGATATTTCATCAAAGACTTTTTTTTTTTTTTGCCTTTGTAAATATCCATGTTTTTTAACAATTGGATATATTTCTTTTGTAAATATCCATGTTTTAGTGGATACATTTTTAGGTATTTTTTAGAAAAAGAAAAAGAAGATCACCTGTTGTTTATAAAAAAAATATTCTTATTTTTATTAATATTTTTTTTTTAATATTCAATAACATATATAATACAAAATACCAGCCTCCCTTAATTAAATTCCTGCCTCCACCATTAGTGAGCTTCTTCATCACTTAAATAACACTTGTTCTAGTCATTAAAGACAATTGGTAATATGAGCTTATGAGGTCTACATGTTATGTTTAACAAGATGATCTATCGCTTTTAGTTTCAATGGATGCAATGCTGCTGTTCAGAGAGGATCTATGAAGTACTCTAGAGAAACTTGGAGCCATGTATGGAAGAGTGAGAAGAAACTATCCAGTCATAAACCCACCAAACCAGTCAATTCAAGTTGCGTTAAAAGATTTTTCACTCTGAGTTGTCTGCTAAGATAACTCATTATAATGTGAAAAATTGTGTCGACATAAGGTCCTTCAATGTTGGGTAGGCTATGATGGACAAAAGAATAAACCTTCAAATTTAAAATTCATCACCATCGGTAACATTATGGGGAATTCGGTATTTGCATAGATTTGAAAAAATCTTACCTAATTATTCATATTTCTTGAATAGATAGGAAATTATATGTAATTTAATACTTCATAAAGTTCAATTTTTTAAAAGCAGCTCTACCTACATCATCCATGCTTCTTCAATTGTCATACTATATGTGTATCTTTGAAGTAATAGCAATTGAATGCTGTTTTAGAAAAACTCTTGGATTTAATTTGCAAAATATAAATTTGAAACCACACTATGATTCAAATTTCAAGTATAGACTAGTCAACGTTGTATATGTTATGTAGATTTTGGACTACACCCTTGAAAATAAATTATAACTAAATAAATTACACTAGTTAATGAATAAATCATAGTAAAAGAGAGTAAACTCCAAATATATTATTTTTATCTGCGAAAATGTTGAAAATTTTTATAAACTAATGAAAATTCTGAACTCTATTATGGTATAGAAGATATAGAATTTGATTTTGTGAAATTCAAAAATTTTAAATTAGTTTTTAAGTTTTAAATATTATGGTTAGTTATTAATGGATATTGACCAAGATATTGAATTGGTGAAAATATTAAATTTAAAGTTAAATAAATATTTTAATAAGTAAAATATAAAATACTATTGTTTTTGAGAATAACTAAACTAAAAGATACTAGTGAATCAACAAGTGCATTCCATGTTTTGATATTGATTTTAATTTATATTTAATCTCTATATGTCATTCTAACTTTGATATTAATAGAGAAATAACTCATCATAACTAAACTAAATCCTTCATGTCCTTACATCATTCAACTAACTTATGAATTTATCTACGATAAGGGTTTAAAATGTCATTAAGTATTCGTCACTATTGAAATATTAATTAGTATAATTAGAACATATTAAATGGAAAACCAACAACGTCAGTGTATTTCATTCTTTTAAATGTTTATTGTATATTAATAAGTTGGTAAAAGATATAAGTAAAGTAGCAGTGAATTTAATTTAATGTGGTTTCAAAAAATAATGACTTACTTGGTTAATTATATAACAAAAGGATATTATTAAAATTTATATTCGTGAGGGAACTTATTCAACACAATAGAGAATTCCAGATAGAATTTTAAAATAACAAGATAAAGGTCATCTAAGAATGTAAATTGAAAATAGAAAATTAGATAACAGAAGGTTTTAATAAGACAAAATGATAGAGAAGGTTAAAATAAGTAAAGAAATTCTAAAATTAATCACATAGAATTGGTGGTAACTTCTACTTTCTTTTTACTTCATAAGATCGTGACTTAAAGTGTAAGTAAAAAGAGAAAGTAAATTATACTTTATTACCATGAACTTTCTTCATTTCTAATAATGCTACTTTAAGCATTTCAATGCAATAAAATAGTCCATCAACTTATGTAATTTTACAATTTGACCTTTTGCTCAACAACATTTAGAATAATCACATGACTCATATGGAATTAATATTTTTTACTCAAGTTATTTTAGATTTTGACCTTTTGCTCAAAAACTAATGATCACATGACTCACAAGACATTAGTTTTTTTTATAATTTTTATAGAATCCTCGATGTATTCCTTAGATTATGCCCTCTTATTCCTATATTCTTCAACTTAGACTCCTAAAAAATCATTCACTTACTATAACATCTGACATCACTATCAACATCATTGTAGAAAGTAAAGTTATTTTAGAATAACAAATATTAGTTTAAAAGTTTTTTTATTAAGAGAGAAAACTAATATTCTAGAAAAGAATATATATTTCTAAGAACAAAATATGAAATTTTCAGTTATCCACGTTGCTTTAAGATTCATTTGAGAAATATCTCAATCACTATCTATTATAATTAACATATCAGTAACATACATATTATAAATTTTAAAATGCATAATCCAAAAAATCTTACACAAACACAAAACAAATAAAGCAAATAGTTATTTCTTATCAAAAAATATACTTGTTATGTAAAATAGCTCACTTGTGTATATACTAGTGAATTCACACGTGCACTTCATGTTTAAGAATTTAGTCAAAAAAATTATTTTAATAAAAATATGTTCTTTCTTAGGTAGTATTAAATATAATAATCACTACTAGAAAAACAAGAAATTACGAGGACAGATTTCCTCATTAAGTCCTCACAATGTCCTAACAAAGTCCTCGCTAATAGTCTTTGCAAGAACATTACGATGACAAAAAATCCTCGCAAAATACATACACGTTAAAAGTCAATTGCGAGCAAATTTCTTAGGAAAGTTCTCGTAAAAAAATTGTGAGGACTTAACAAGGACAAAAAGTCCTTACTATTGGTCGTAATTTCCTTGCAATGTATACACTATGTCTTCGTAGAAATTAAAAAAAGAATTTTAAAAAAAAATAAAAAATTATGATAAATTAATGAGGACATTCTAAATATAAAAAAAAATTAAAAAAAATATAAAACTTGTTTTTTAACTCTACTTGAGATAAGAGAAGGCCTTGTCCAAATAAAACATGTTCAATTTAGTTTGATGTGATAATTAAAATGAAGAGCATATCTTAGCATCAAATGGTGTAGAAATTAATTTTATGCAAGCACGAGTAAGCTCCTTACGAAGAATGAAAACCTGTATAGGCATTAATAAAACCTTCAAATGAGTGTGGTGTTCTACATAAGACAGGACAATAAACTATATAAAATAAAACTCGCTGGCAAATTGGAAAACACACATAATCATGCACATGCACAAAGAAGTTTGATAAAATAAATATAAATGACTAGAGAGGTGTTGGACGATTTCCCTATATTGAATGATGTGGTCAGCTTGGCTTTCGATGTCGCCTTGGGATGCATGATAAGGCTTCCACGAAAATTCACAGCTGTATTTATTAATATATCACGTTCTCAGCATGTGAGCCAACCATATTTTCAATGTCTGTCACAATACTCTCAGGCTATTCTTCTGCAAGAAGAAAAGACGGATGATAAGTAAATACGAAATGTATTGTTTTCTGTATCTAAGAAGGGGAAGCAGATTTATGAAGAAACTTCACCAACGGCAACTTTTGTTAAACCAGGAAGATTAATCAATGTCAAGTTGACAACTGCCAAATAAAAATAACTAGTGAGCAACTCTGTCCACTGTGCTGGGATCTACCAATGTGCAGTTTACACATGAAACTAGAGGTACTCCATTCTTGTTCTTGAGAAATAATACCAAGTCAAAGGCTTTAAAATGATTAGGAAACAACACCAAATGCATGGCAATAATTCAAAGAAAAGACGACAAAAAAAATGTGCATTATATGGATAGAAACACAATTCATGTATGCATCACTTTTTAACCTTTACATCCCTGTATTTGTGGTTTCGATTACTCAAATGTAGAATATACATTATAGATAAAGTTAACTGTTTACCTGTAGAAAAAAGTTCGAAAAGGTTGAAAAAAAACCAAATATATGTTATGTAGTTTGTTGTTAAAGCCTAGACCAAAATTATCCTCTGGATTTAAATACATCTAATATATTTTTTTTATTTGGAACCTAGACTAACATTGTCCTGTGATGTTGCCATGTTATTTTCCACAAAAATAAGCATTCAAGTTGAAGGGCTACGTACATAAGTGGGTAAATTATAGTACATTAAAAATGTCAAGCATGACCTCTAGATAAAGACTTTGTACATCCACTACAAAAAAAAAGGATAAAAGATTTTCCACACAGGACTACCAGCTAACATGGTCGACAAATGATAGGGAATGTTACACGGAAAATGTTTCAAATGTGACTTTCCAGCTCAGAAAAAAAAAGGGGATTCTTGGCAGTGATATATAGAAGTTGACTGAGACATTGAAAACATCATCCCACGAACTTGTGGTTAGAGACAACCAGGTCGATGATATATATCAATCAAGGAACAAAAAACTCGTCGACTATAAATTTGTGCTTATGTGCAAGGTCAGTGATGTGATAAAGTTTCAGTTTGTAACAATTAACCATGACTATGATTAAAAGAAACCATAATCTGTAACATACCATGTTGCAATATGTAACCTGTAACAGCTGTTTCGAACACTCCTGCTGGCACTCCAGCAGTGTTTGAAAGGCCCAGAAACACACCCTATAAATTGGTGGAAAAGAATAGAAGAGAGAGAATCCAGAACAGTAGTTACGACCATTTAATCTTTATGAAGACTAGAGAACTATAATCAAGGAGTCCCAGCCAAAAAAAAAAAAAGGGAATCAACAATAACTATTTAAATTAGCAGTGATATTATGAAATACAAGAGAATACTGCATGGTTTGGATGGAGTGCAAAATTGAGATCTGAACCAATGGTATTATATTTAATCATAAAGCTCTAAATTATGAAGAAAATGAAGGAGGCTTTCTGCATAGCGAGGTCCAATATCTTGGTGATTAGAGTACAAATTGGACTGTGAAAAAGCATACGTTCCCAGTTAAAAGTCCAAAGTTAGTTCTTCAAACAGCTTCACAGCCAAACCAATCTACTATGAAAACAATAGAATAACATTACAAATTTACAATGCAATTACAATTTTAAATTGCACAAGCATTCTTATTCCAACAATCTCAGTAGACAAAAAATGTTTGTTATAACTTCAAGAAACATTAAAGCCAGGTCCTCTAAACCAAAATCCCTGAACTTCGACATGACACACTGAAATGCTAGAAAATAAGGATCTCGTTTTTCCTAGTTAACGGGACAATGGGTTTTTCTTTCATATAGAATCTAGATCTTAATTAGTAATGATAATTAAACCTATTCAAGAAACTTTGAAATGAAGTGAAAATTGGAAGATACAGGTTTTTAGTGCTAAATGAGGTTTTACTGAGTTGACTTGGCTGTAATATTGCCGTTGTAGGGGAATGAACATGGCTTAAATGAGTCAGGAAGAAAGTCGGATCAAGAAACCCAATTGATTGCATTACCTGAACAAATAAAAATAGGTAGAAAAATGATAATAACAACCATCAAAAAAATCTTCTAGATATTTCACTAAAAATACATGTCTGGATTTAGTAACAATAATTGTAAACTTAGTCTCTGCTCATACATAATTTTGGTAAACTATCTGATAAAAAGGAAATTTTGTCCTTAATTTTCAAAATGTTCATCTTATCCAATAGCCTCATTAATACCATATGATTTGAGAGCAATGGTTGTGATTGGTAACAAGAATGACAACCAAAAGGCCCAAATCCACATCACTAGTTGTTATTGTGCACATTCATGTGCACCTTTACATCCTATATGCATGTGAACAATATGCGGGAAACTACATTAACACCTGGTTACAGGATGTTGCATATCAGTTCATCAACTTCAGTTGTTAAACATATTTTTCATATTCCATTCTTTGAGCTTAAAAGAGAGGATTGCCTTTAATTTCCTTTACTCATCACAATAGAATATATAGAAGGGAGCAAAGTCCCTTATGTAGCACAGGGTCAACATCCATAAGAAGGAAGAAACAATAAAAGTTACACACTAATGTCATCCCCAATAAATGAAATGGAAACCTCCTAAGAACAACTACACGACACCAAAAATGGATGCTCCATAGACACCAAACACCTCAGATAAGAAGTAAATGATTGGATGAAGAGCATCCAGGTTTGACAGTACTAATCCTACTTGATGCTCTTCATTCAAAGAAAATTCTTTCCATGTGTCAAACGGTTTTAGTTATCATAAGACATGGGTACAATAATTATAGTGTAGAAGTATTTTCTGTAAGATTTGACTGGTATTTTATGTCAAAAGACAAACATGTTGGAAAAAAGTATACCTTTCGAACCATTGTTTGGTTTAAAGGACCAAAGATGAGGACGAGGCACAGTAAGGGACCGCACGGGCTGTCTTGGTCAACAAGGTTGGGAACGGATGGGAGCTTCCAACGAAGGGACTCAATCTTAAGGGAGAGAAGGGAGGAGGAGGAGGATGGGGATCTAGGGAGATCAAGATGGATCATGAGGAACAGGAAGGTGGAAGGTGGGAGCAAAGAATAGAGGAAGGGTTTGGTTTGGGAAGAAGGTTATGGAGATTTAGGGAGGAAACAGAGGAAGAGGGAAAATAACTGCGTGTGTGAAAAGTTCGAGAATATGCAGCGAGAACATTACGAGAAATTGTCTTTGCAGTGTCTTCGTTGCAATCTTCGTTAAGTTCTCGCGAATTGTTTTCTTTAAATTCAGAAATTTTTGTCGTGAATTGAACATATATAAAATTACACATTATATATACTGTAATTATTAATTTTAAGTACATGTAAAATCAAATTCATTAATATTATAATTCTTAGAAAAAATAGAGGCTTAGTTAGATTAATAAATTTTTACAATGATAATTAATTAACTAATTTTTAAAATTTATTACTAAGATTTCAGACTATATATGTGATTACAAGTGGAATATCTCTTATTAATAAATTCTAAAACTTTTATAGATAATAAACTATCCATTTTAATCAAAACAAAAATATGAAAAAGGAAAACATAACATGTATAGGCTGTTTGTTCTTTTTTAAGATTTTGAGATGGAAATAAAATCAACTAAAATTAAATATACAGTGATCAACTTTAAAATTAATAACAGAAAATAAAACTCCAAATTACTCATGAAAGCATAGTTCTCAAGTGATCACGTAAGAGCATTGTTTGTGAATCCCTCCACCAAGATAATACAATGTTATTTTGATTTTCAATATGTCAATTTTTTTTTCTCAATGTTGTTTAATTCTAAGAAACTGTCCTGACATTAATGATTTTCAATAATAGATTTATTTTTTGAAGTGATGAGAAGTTGAATGTAAAAGTAAGAATGTGTTGCATCACAATAATGTTAATAAATAATATAATCATGCAAATGAGATGTAATGACAATTAATATGTGAAAGATATGTGCTATAACTATTTTTTACTATTTTAATTCATAAGTGACAAATAATAATGTAGTACATTAGATAAATCAATAAATTATATCAGATATTATAAAGTTTAGTGTATCTTAATGAGGCGCTCAATTAACATTATTGAATCAATATTTAATGTTAACAAGTGCACAAGTTATTTACCCATGTCTATCATCAACTATTAAATAAGAAGTTATAAATATATAATTAAAAAATAAATGTAAAAAAAATTAGGATTGATATGAGAGTAATGTAGCTAGTTTAGCTTGGCAAGCCTCACGGCCGTAGGCTAGTACCATGATTTGGCCAAGCAGTGATCCAGAGTTCATGTAAATCATGTCGAAAGGATTTATGTGTAATTTTGGTGTTTAATTATATGAATGTTGGTGCTTATGATTGAATTGTATTTAATTCTTATTATTGCATCGTGCTTTTTTCTAGTTCCTGTACTGTGTGGTGTTTTGACATTCTATTACCCACGTGTGTATGTAGGGCCAAGACGGGAAAAATATCAACATGCATGGTGTAGCACAGTAATTTACTATGCTCATTGTACCTTCGTAGCTTTCTACCATAGCTTTGCGCCGCTCGATCGGGATTCTCGGTGGCTGTTGGCGATGAACGGCGACAAATGAGCCACGACATTAAAAGGAGAAGGAAGGAAGGAGGTGAGGTTGCTTGGAGTGAAAACCAGGGAAGAGAGAAGGGGAGAGAAGCCTAAGAGTGTGCCTATGGACCGAGAGAGGAGGAAGAGAGAGGACAAAAGCTCGTCGAAGAAGAGGAGAGTTCGTCGACTAGCACTGTAAGAGTCCTTCTCCTTTATTTCTCCTCTCATTTTTAGTTCAATAATGATAGACACATAATTAGACCATTTTGGTTGTGTGGCGTGAGGTTCAGTAGTCGGAGGAGGAAGAGCGTATCACTAGAGAAAGAGAGAGAGAGGTCACTGGAACTGTATTTGGGTACGCATCTCACGTAATTTCCTCTTTGTTTTGGTTCAGATCCATGATAAATGAATAGATGTAGTTTAAATCCAAGGTGAATGAGTAGATTAGTATAGAATGGATGATTTACATTGATTCAATGGAATTAAATTGAATTATCGGTGGATTTTTGTGAAAATTTGTATGGTTTTGTTACAATATTTTTCAATGACCTTCGGTGCTTTAGATTTTCATAACTTGAGTTATACAAAACGGTTTTTAGTGATTTTTGTCCCAAATGAAAGAAGTCTTGGAATCCTTCAATTTGAGTATTTTCTGTGTGATTTTTAGAGAGTCGGAAATAGGTTTGCTTGGAGCTCCCATCTCAGGTGATTTTCAACGACAAGGTTACTGGTTCTCTGTTTTGATAGGAAAACCCGACTCGCGAGTTAGTACCGCTGGTCGGTACGACAGATAGGAACCGTGGTTTTGTCAGGACTAGTTTTCAGAAAAATAAATGATTGTGTTTAATTATGGTTTTGATTACTGATAATGGATTCCTATAATGAAAAGGTTTGGAAAATGGTTTTGAAATAAAATGCTTGTGTTGGAAACGTTTTCTGAGGTTTTAATAGAAACCATGCAGTCGAAAGATCGTACCGACAGAGAAAGGATATTGATGCCTTTAAGAGGTTGAAGATGCGTCCAAGGTAGTGGTTGTCGAGTTATTATGACAGTGGTACTATAGGACCCTGGGGTGAAAGAGACCTAGGCTTTCCCTTGATGCCAGTGTTGGTTGGGTCTGGGATAGGAGGCTCCAGTTGCACGGGTACCAAGGGACGTCAGAGGACGCACCTCGTGTGTATGTGTGCTATATGTGATATAGCGAGGCTACAGTTAGAGCAGTTGGACTCCTACATTGGGTGGTTCACCATAGCAATGCAAGTAGGGTTGGGGTTAGAATCCTGTCTCCTACACTGCTCACGCGTTTTTATTTTGGTTTTCCTTTCTAGGTGCAGATTTAGAAGTACAATCCAGTCTTGGTGCAGATAGATTAGAGCCATTAACTGCATACTCAGGGTTCTAGGTAATTTACTTAGTTTAATTCTTGTTGTTATTTTTTTAAATTATTGTTGTTAATTTTAATTTTACTTAGTTAAATATTTAATTAATTATCTAAGTAGTATTTATAGTGTCATGTGAATTATCGGGGCGTTACAATAATCTTGTTTATGCTAGTGTTATAAAACATTTTATGCTAGTGTTTTTGTTTATTAATGTAATTTTTTACACCTTATCTAACTTGTTTATTGTTTTTGTTTTTTGCATTAACATGATCTTGTTCAAGCATTTGAGGAGACAGGACTTTGAGGTATGGAGCATAGATTCTTTCTAAGACATGTGCATTCAAAATTTACGGAGAAGTTTAGAAGAAAACCATATAAGGATGCATTATGGGCTACAACTAGTGTTTATAGCGAAGTTGAGTTAAAAGAGAAGATAGACAACATGTGGAGAATAAACTTACTTGGTGAAGAGACATATCGATATATGAACAACATCTTAACATGCTTTTGGGCTAGGTCTAGTTTCATTGGGTGATCAAAATATGATCAAATTATGAACAATAATTCAGAAAACTGAAATAATGTGATTATGGAAGCTAAAGACAAATCGATAATTAGGTTTTTTGAGCATTTGAGGAGGTTGTTGATGATGATGAATCAAGAGAAGAGGGAAACAATCTTTCATGGACTATTATGTCCAGAGATTCAAGTTAAGGTTGAGAAAATTAAATGCGCAAGTGTGGATATGGGATTTCGAGGAAGCATTTCCGTTTTGTTGCTTCGCTTGTGTCCCTTTGGTTTATATTTGACTTTTCCACTTTATGGATGTTGAAGTCGATGTGATCACCATTATCGGTTTGCTTTCGCTGGGCCTTGAGACATCTAAGGGGATTTGTGGATGTAGTGAGTTCTGCTACCCTAGGACAGCACTAACATTGCCTAAGAGTGTCAGCACTTGTGAACTTTTCTTATTCTTCTTTTTCTTGCAAATAATAAGATTGGGGATTCATGGATTAATAAAGTGTAGTAGAGGTGCAAAAGTAAAAAGTAAATAACAAAGGATAAATGAGCACAATACTTACCCAAGGGTCTATTTCTCTCGATGATACTATATGCAATGTCTAACTACGAATGCAAAAGCAAATTGAAATGCAATTATATAAAGAAAAGCCCCCCTTTAACCGTGGAATGTGTGCAATTGAAATTTGATTAATGGTCAAAGACAGTGTTGTTGGATGATTAATATATGATTCTCTTTTTCTCTCAAGTTTTAGTCTCAATTCTCTCAAAATTTCTCTCCCTCAAAACTCTCAGAATTTCCCCTTCTCCTTCGAAGGCTAGAGTACTCAAGTATTTATAGAGATTAAGGAGGATCAAAAAAAGGCAAGATATCCAAATTTGACAAGATTATCTAGTTGTAATAAGAAAATTTCAATTTTAGGACGTAAACACAATCATACCTGTGTTCTATGTAGAACGCAGTAATTGGTGTCTTTTATGACCTTTAGACACCCAACCATCATTACTGAGGAAATATTCCCTTATTAATGGAGAATAAAGCTTGATTAAAGCCTAATTAAGTTCACGCATAGTCAATGGACCCTTTAAAAATAGAAATAATTTGAGTTCAAAATATTCAAAAGAAGAAAAGTGGTTAGCATGGAGGGGTTGAGTTATTAGGTATAAGACGCAGCAAAGCAAGCGTTCTATGTAAAATGTTACAGTGTCTACGTTTTACACTCCTAAATTGTTAACTTGCCAAATTTGACTATGAGATCAAAGGTGTTTAAAAAGGCCAATTAATAAGTGGATAAGGACCTTTAAATAAGGCACGAAGACTCTTTTAAAATATTGAAAAATAAATTCAAGTTCAAAAAAAAGGTTTGACTGCCTTAGGAGGGGAACCAACTAGATATGTAAGACGCAACTCATACAATGTCTAACATAGAACATTAGAAATTAAGTGTCTTATGACCTAAATTAGCAAATGAACATTAGGAGAGTTCTTGAACAAAGAAAAAGGCCTCTAAGGTTGAATGCAACATGATATGGTGTGATAAAACTTAAGAAAAAGTAAGAAAGTACTAAAACGAGATATCTACAGCAAATAGGAAGTGTGACATACACTAAGCAAGGGAATTAAGATATGTGATTAATGTTTATGGCCACACATTTAAGGTAGATCTTAGTCAAAGAACTTAAGGGTGTAGAGAATGGGATATAATTGGCATCCTTGCAAACAAGGAAAATCATATCTCCCATAATTAAACATGGAAATATATGTAAGTGAATATACTTTACATAACTAATCATATGAAAATCAACAGATTTCGACTTTGTCATTAAAAAAATCTATATTACAATCAAATTGAAGAAAATATCTAAGTAATACAAATATAACGGAAATAACGGATACCGATCGGATATTATAAAAGATTTGAAAAATGATATCTATATCTGTATCTGAAAAACTTGTCGAGAATCCTGATTTTATTTTTGAATTTTATAAAAAGATTAAACTACAGTTTATCTCCTTCAAGTATGTATCAATTTTACTTTACTACCTTCATATTTAAAATTTAACAATGTCAATCCCAACCTATGTAATTGCTACGTTTCCCTTGTTATGACTTGACGTTGTTACAAAAAACACCCAAAGGACCATTACACCGCTGACTTAAATGAAAGTCACCAACCTCCTTTCCAATTCCGTCTCAAACCCTATTCTCGAATTCTTTCTTACAACTTTAGTGACATCAAAATCAACTACCATGGTGTAGTTGGTCAGGAGGAGTGGAACTTCTACCTCCTTCTTAGGTTCGAATCTCACGGACTTAAAGGAAAAAATATATGCAGATCGATATCAAAAAAAAACTTTAATGACATCAATGACAATACCTCGATGGGATTGACGACAATAACGCTCCATTGACATCATCTACGATGATGAATCTCCATCGTCAGTGATGACACTCCATTCATGACCTACGGTGGTGTCGGTGAAGCTCATGTTGGAAGAGCACTAGTAGTGGAATGGGTAATGGGTTAGTGGGTTAGGGTATTGAAAAGAAGAAAGAGGAGGATGAAGGTGGAAGGAGGAAAACGTTGGGATGAAGGGTAAATTTGTCAAATCATATCAAAAAAGAGGTTCTGTGACCTGTTTAAACTAATGTAAGGGATTAAATAATAGATGGACATAGTTTAGAGATGACGTTGTTACCTTTTTAACATGAAGGTAGTAAAATTGAGCCATACTTGAAGGGAGCAAACTGTAAATTACCCTTTTATAAAATGATGATTAGTGTTATTACGGAAGCATCCTGCTGCAATCGTGACCGTCCAGTCTTGCTTCCTGTTTCCTCCTCCTCTTCCCCGCCGATCCTTTCCATACTCTTCAAAAAAAAAAAAAACTTCCTCTCCATCATCTTCATCTTCCACATCTTCTCCCGCTGCTGCTGATCACGACCTGTGAGTTGAAAATCACAGTTGTTTCCTTTCATTCAGGTGGAATTAGAAAAAGCCGATACCATTATCTCAAAATCCTAGCTCCCTCCCTCCCCTTCTGCATCCTAGGAAAGGCTGAAGGTGGAGATATGTATTCAGCTGTGATGAGTTGCCAACAAACGCTTCCAGTGTCCCCACGGCTCCACAGTGAGCTCTTTATCCGTCTGGGTTTTTCTCTTTGAATGCTGTTTGCTCTTGGGTCATCGTTGGATTGCTTGGATTTTAGCAGGAATCCATGAAACTGAAGGAAAGTGTGAAGCAATTGTCAAGAAGAAGTGGCCTGGAAGACCATCTTCGATTTGGGCAACCAGTGTTGCAGCTGGTGAGCCCTGTGGCCCTCTTGCTTCACACATGTTTATCCTTTATTCTATATTTTTATTGGTGGTATCAGAGTTTTATTATTGGTTCGTTATGGAAGATGTGGATTTTGGGTTAGGCATCCATAGCTATTCGAATTAACGTCTGTTCTTCTATAGGTATGGGCTTGATGGGGAGTTTGGCTCTGGTTGATGCTGCGAAGGCAGTCCCCGTTGGGCATGTTATGGTAAGAGGTGACTTCTTCATCATCTCCTTTGTCTTCTCCTACGATAGATGTTGAATAAGTTGCAAGTATGCTTCGGGTGTCTAATGACAATCAGAAGAAAAGAAGTTCATATTTTGAACGATGACAACCTCCTGTACTGTTTTGATAAAATTCTAGCAGTAAAAGATGGATTTAATTATCTTTTAATGGAAAATGGTAAAGGGGGTCCATTTATTGTCCATGAGTTGAGTGAAACAAGTAGCCTTTTGCTGATTCACGAATTGTATCTTTACTTGTTCCTCTTATCCAAACATTTTGCGACAGTCTTTCCAGTGGCAGGTCGTCGACATTATGCTGTATTTTAGTCCAAAGTGCCATATTTGAAATTTTATAAAACTGCAATATGTCATTCTGAACATATTTTATCCTTTTATAATCTGAAAAAAGATAGAAGAAGTTCCTTTTAACTTCTGGTGTTTAACCCATTTCATGTTCACAGACATTCTTCCTAGCAGCTTAATGTTACATCTTCTTAAGTTCTGATATATAA
>JAMKQA010103884.1:0-14450 GCA_024699735.1 Posidonia australis | reverse complement strand
GGTTTTTGTCTTATTTAATGGATTTTAATTTCTTTTCACTTGATTAGGGTTTACAAATTTGATTAATTAGGGTTTTATTGAATTTTAAGTTGATTTAAATGGATTTTAGCTGGATTAAGTGGATTAGGATTTATGGTTGGATTTTTAAGTGGATTTAATTGGATTAAGCGTTTTACTTGCTTTTCAGTGGATTTTAAGTTGGATTAATGTTTTATTTGTTTTTAGTGAATTTTAATGGGTTTTAGTATTTTATTGGGTCATGTGGGCCAGTGTGGGTCTGATTGGGACCTACGTGGACTAGGGTTTTGGTGGTCGTGACCAAAGCATCAACCGGAGGAGCCTGCTGCCAAATGAGCTCAAAATTGGGGTGTCAACATTACTTAATTAGGGTTTTGAAATTGATTAATTAGGCATTTTGTTGAATTTTAAGTTGATTTAAGTGGGTTTTAAATGGATTAGGGTTTTTGTTTGACTAATTAGTGTTTTTATTGGATTTTTAAATAGATTTGATCATATTTTATTTAATTAGGGTTTTTATTAGAGTTTTATGAGATTTTGAGTGGATTTTAATTGGGTTTTGTGGTTTTAAGGTTTTATTTGTTAAATTAGGATTTTTGTTGGTTTTTTAAGTGGATTTTAACTGGATTAAGTGAGCTTAGGTTGACCTGTTGGATTTCAAGTTTAATTGGGTCAGGTTGGTTATTATGGGTCAGATTGGGCTTATGTAGGCTAGGATTTTCGTGGTCACAACCAGAGCATCATCCGGAGGAGCCTACTGCCAAGTGACTTCAAAATCAGGGTGTCTACAGTGACCATGCCTGCCTGGGGATCCAACGTGTAGCAGCGTCAGAGGGAGGAGGCCACAGCCACGCCAACACGACGAAGATGCAAGATAGGATGAAACGAAAAGGAAAGGAGTCGCCACCTAGCCTTTTAAGGGAAAAACGAGGAAAACTACAAACAAACCACATAAGCTTGAATGCATGAGATGAAAATGTGAAGACTAAATGTCTACTAACTAGATAATGGGTAAAGATTCCTATTACGCACAGGAAAGGTGTTAGGCACCCCCGTACGCTCGAGAAACTCGGTCTTTCTAGTCCAATTTGCTTACTAGAGGCTGAATGAGTCCAATTTGCTTACTAGAGGCTGAATGAATGCTTGCTAAGCCTAGATTATTCTCTACTCATGCTAATATGAATACCAAGACAAAACTAGATGGATATACAAGATGATATCCAAAAAACTACGAAGAAATCCACATGAAATAATGAAATTACAAAATATGACACGACAAATAAAATCGCATGAAATGACGAGGTTTTTGGCAAGAATGAATCGAAAAATCATACAAACCTCAAGAGAACCAAAAATGCAATCAACTCAAATCATCAAAATCAAGGAAAACATCGCAAAAATCAAGATGGAAAAACTACAAAGAAGTCCGCGTAAAATAGGTAAGTAGTGACACAAGAAGAAAATCACATAAAATGACGATGTTTTTGGAAAGAAGACTCTGGAAACCCACATCGACATCAAGAGCATCAAAAATTTAACCAACACAAATCATCAGAATCATGGAAAACATCGCGAAGATCGAGATGGAAAAATTACGAAGAAGTCCACGTCAAACGATCAAATGGCGACATATGAAGAAAATCACATAAAATGACGGTTTTTTTGGAAAGAACGCTTTGAAAAACCATACTGATATCAAAAATATCAAAAGTGGGGCCAACCCAAGTCATTAGAATCATAGAAAAAGTCATGAAAATCAAAAAGGAGAAATAATCCGCTAGTGGGCCAATGTGGGCCTTTTAGTCAGTTAGTGTATACCCTCAGGTAATGAAATCTAAATCAAACCAAAAAATCCAAGAATACAGAATAAAAGGGATCAAATCAAATGTCAGGCAAAGGAATCTGAAAACGGGATAAGGAAAATCCACTAAAGAAACACATAGGATGCAAGCTTACTTAAGAAGGGTGGACTGAAACGCAAATGTAATGAAAACTATGCAAAATGCATGAATATGTTCCTAAATGTGTAAAAGGTGCTAAGGATTGACTTAGACAAAGATTATGCATGACTGAGTGTAAAACTAACATGTATGTGCATGAATTGGTGGCAAAAGGGCAATTTGGTCATTTCTATGGCCAAATGTGATAAATGCATGCATGGGGATGACACAGGGTTTGAGATATGCCCAAATGTATGTGAAATGTCAGGAAAATGTTATTTTCAAGAAAACATGAAAAGGACAAAATCTTAAAAACAATAAAATTATGTTAACGCAATAAAAGACAAGTACAAGGACCAAAATACAAAATTCACAAAAAATGGGGAAAACCTGGATTAAAATATATTCAATGACTTCTATTCTAATGTGCAGATGATGGATCAAATGAAAATATGGCACTGAGATGTGTGAGAAATGCACCTTGGTAATTTCCTAAAAACTTAGGGTCTAATGTACAAAATTCACACATAAGTGCAAATGTGACTAAAATACGAAACTAAAAATCAATTTACAAAGCAAACATGATTTTTAAATGAAATATATTATTAAGTGCAAAATATAAAATGCAATAACTGGAAAATATCAAAAATATGTGAGAAAACAATTAAAACCCTAAATGATGGATTTGAAATTAATCTAAGAGTCTAGTTGCAAATTTCCTATGCTCAGGGATGGTATGTTATGAACCTAGGGGCCTACATGCAAAATTACAGGGCTTAAATGTGATAAGAACTAGACTTTTATGATAGTCAGTGTGATTTTAAAATCTTTTAGGATTCAGGATGCAAATTTCACAGGGAAAATTCATCTTATAAAGTTCTAGGTGCATGATGCAAATGTTCAGGACTTAAATGCAAAGTAAGCATGATCTCAGAGACCTAAATGTGATAAAATGAATACTAATGCACTAATTATAAATAAAATAAGACATGCAAGGTTCATATGCAATATTCACAGGAATAATAAAAAAAATAAAAATTATTTAAGACAATAGGGACTTAAACATAAAGAAAAGGACTTAAAAGTAATGAAAGGAGGAATCAAGTGCAAAAATACTTAAAACTAAGGGCCTGGACTAAAAAAGCCTCCTTTGAGGATCGCCGACGTCTACACTCTGGCATGAGATCCGGCGATGGTCCAGCGGCGGTGCTAGACTGTGGAGGACATGGTTGGGATGGCTTATCACTTCGAGGCCAAGCATCAGAAGTTTTTGGAAAGTTGTCCTAAAGGGAAGGGTAAGCCTTCTTTAACCTCCTGATTCTCTTTCTCCGGTCCTCTAAGTGTCAGTAGTTCAAGTAGCCCTGAGAAGAAGCAGAAGGCGAGGTCCAATGTTTCCTCCACAGGCCAGTAGAGTTTTGCTGGAAGTAACGGAGCTAGCCTCAATCAGACAGGGTCTAGGGCTCCCGGTGAGAACCAGTGCTTCAACTGTGATCAGGTAGGCACATCGCTGCATATTGTCCCCAACTTAGGCGGATCTCAGCACCAGTGGTGTGCTATAATTGTGGGAAGGCAGGACACGTTCGGAGATCTTGTCCAGAACTACCGAAGAAGGCAAGAAGCGCGCCACAACATCTGACTAGGGGGCCGGTGTTTACCATTACAGCTCCTGACATTGGGTCTTCAGGAGATGTTGTTGAGGGTAGGGATGAGTAGTTTGTTTTGTAACCCTTTGAGATTTGTTGTAATCTCCTTGTAATCTGGACATCTGACTAATTGTATGGATGTGTGGTGCTATTTGTTTGGCCATCAGGTTCTTTTATTATGGCTGGCCGGATGGCCAAAGTGTTGTTTGACTAAGGGAGTTCTATCTCCTTTTTCTTTGAGTCTTTCGCGAAAAAGTTGGGAGAGAGACCAACTAGACTGGCCTTTCATCTCAACGTGGTGATGCCGTTGGGGGAGCACAGTTTAGCATAGAGGTATCTATGGTCTATCGACTTGATGCTGAATGACAGAGAGTTCGACGTTAGCCTGATCGTGATGGACATGCAAGAGTATGATGTGATACTCGGTATGGATTGGTTGGTGCAATAGTCCGCTTCGATCGATTGTGCTCAGAGAAGAGTTTATTTTAAGTCTCCTGAGGATGGGTCTTTCTTTGTGCAAGGTGGGTGTCAAGGTGAGCCTAAGCTTGTTATCTTAGCTATAAGGGCTTATAAGTCTTTGCTCAGGGGTTGTGTAGGCTATCTAGCCAGTATAGTTACCTCTACTTCTTCAGAGTTAGGTGTTCACAACATCTCTATGGTGTGTGAATATCCCAACATTTTCCCTGACGATTTGCCTGATATGCCACCTCACATGGAAGTAAAGTTCTCGATCGATCTGATCCCCGGGTCTGGTGCTGTGTCGAAGCCTCCTTATCGCATGGCACCAACGGAGTTGCGAGAGCTCAAGATTCAGTTGCAGAAGTTGTTGAACAAGGAGTTTATCAAGCCTAGTGTGTCTTCATGGGGAGCGCTTGTCTTGTTCGTCCGTTAGAAGGATGGTTCGCTCTGACTGTGTATAGATTATCGGATGCTGAACCAGATCACGGTGAAGAACAAGTATTCATTGCCCCACATTGATGACCTATTCGACGAGTTGTAGTCTGCATCCTTGTTCTTGAAGATTGATCTGGGGTCAGGGTATCACCAGTTGAGGATACGAGACCCAAATATTCAGAAGACTGCATTTCGGATGCGGTACGGGCATTACGAGTTCACGGTCATACCTTTCGGCTTAACCAATACACTGGCTGTGTTTATGGATCTGATGAATAGGATTTTCAGCTTCTTTTTGGACCAGTTCGTCGTGGTTTTTGTTAATGACGTGCTGGTCTACTCCCCTGATGTTGAGACTCACGCCTTGCACCTGAGGGTGGTTTTGGATACTCTAAGGTGTCATCAGTTGTATGCCAAATTCTCCTAGTGAGAGTTCTAGCTGAGCGAAGTCATGTTCCTTGGTCATTTGAGTTCTAGAGAAGGCATCAGAGTGGATCCTGCAAAGGTCGAGGCTCTGAGCAATTAGGAGCAACCCAGGACTGTGACGGAGATCAGGAGTTTCTTGGGTCTGACGAGCTATTATAGGAGGCTTATCAAGGAATTTCTCCTCCATAGCTATGCCTCTGACAAAGTTGACCAGGAAGGGAGTTCCATTTTGCTGGGACCAAAATTGTGAGGCAAGTTTCCAAGAGTTGAAGTCTCGTTTGGCTTCTGCCCCTATGTTGGCTCTACCTTCTGGAAGTGGCGGCTTCACTGTACATAATGATGCATGTGGTGTTGGGTTAGGGTGTGTTCTGATGCAGCATGGCAATGTTATCACTTATGCTTCGCGCCAGCTGAAAATCATAAGAAGAACTACCTAACTCACGATTTTGAGATGACTGTCGTAGTATTCGCTCTCAAGCTCTAGCGACACTAACTCTATGGGGAGCAATTTGAGGTCTTCACCGATCATCATAGCTTGAAGTATATCTTCATGTAGAGAGACCTCAACCTGAGGCAGCATCGTTGGGTGGAGTATCTAAAGGACTATGATTTCAGCATGTCCTATCATCCCGACAAGGCCAACGTGGTCGCTGATGCCCTGAGTCGGCGTACACACATGATGGCGAGCCTGATGGTCAAGGAGTGGATCATGTTGGAGGATCTGGTGAGCTGTAAGACGAAGCGGCAAGCTTGGGGAACAGTTGGTGCCTAGGTGGCCAACCTATCTGTTCGCCCTAAGCTGTTAGAGTTTATTGTCGCCTCTCAGCAACTGGATCCATTTGTTCAGGCTGTGTTTGAGAAGCTGGAGGCTGGTGGAGAGCCTCATTTCTCTGTTGGAGCATATGGAGAGCTGAGGTATGATATGCGTCTGTACGTGCTCTAGCATGAGGAGGCCAGACAGAGGTTGTTGGATAAAGTGCATCAGTCTAGGTACATTATTCACCCTGGGAGTATGAAGATGTACCGAGACTTGAAGCAGAATTTTTGGTGGCCTAGCATGAAGAGAGATGTTGTTGACCATGTGGTAAGGTGTACCACCTGCCAGTTGGTCAAGGCAGAGTACCAGAGACCTAGAGGGACATTGCAGCCATTGGATATTCCTGTGTGGAAGTGGGAGCACATCTCCATGGACTTCATGACAGGTTTGCCGTAGACTCAGAGGAAGAACGACACTGTGTGGGTGATCGTGGACCGGCTGACCAAGTCTGCTTACTTCTTGACCATTCGGGTGAAGCTTCTGATGCACTGCCTGGCGGAGCTGTATGTATTTGAGGTAGTGAGGTTGCATAGTGTTTCGGTGTCCATCGTGTCGGACAGAGACACGAGGTTCACCTCAAGGTTCTGGAGAACTCTGCAGGAGGCCTTTGGTACCGTGCTTAACTATAGTACAGCATTTCATCCTCAGTGGGATGGTCAGACAGATAGGACTATTTAGATGCTGGAGGATATGCTCAGAGCATGTGCCTTAGACTTTCAATGGAGCTGGGAGGACCATCTGCCGTTGATTGAGTTCACCTACAATAATAGTTATCACTCGAGTATAGGGATGGCGCTGTACGAAGCTTTGTACGGTAGGCCATGCGGATCGCTAGTTTGCCGGAGCAAGGTGGGTGAGCGTCAGTTGATTAGTCCTGAGCTTGTATAGTTGTATGCAGACAAGATTGATTTGATCTATAGCAGGTTGTTAGCTGCACAGAGTCGACAGAAGAGTTATGCCAACAAGAAGCGGAGACTGCTGGAATTTCTGGTGGGAGACTATGTGTTTCTAAAGATGTCGCCGACCAAGGCTGTCATGAGGTTCGGAAAGCATGGCAAGTTGAGTCCTCACTATATTGACCCATACCAGTTTACCCAAAAAGTGAGGTTGCTTATCAATTGGATCTACCACCAGAGATGTCGTTTGTGCACGACGTGTTCCATGTCTCCATGCTGAGGAAGTGCTTGGCTAATGCATCTCATGTGATCCCAGTCCAGCCAGAAGGGCTCCAGGAAGATATATCCTTTGTGGAGGATGCCATCCAGCTTGTTGACCTCAAAGAGTAGGTGTTGCAGAACAAGGTGATTCCTTTGGTTTTGGTGCGGTGGCGGCATCATAGAGCTGAGGAGGCCACATGGGAACGTGAGGAAGCTATCCTAACCCAATACCCGTATCTTTTCGCCTAGTGATTTCAGGGCGAAATCTTCTTTTAAGGGGGTTAGGATGTAACACCCATAAAATTCATCTTGTAATTATTTACATTTTAATGAATTTATTCCTGGATGGGTGTTACTATTTCGAAGCCTATTGTGTGGATTTGTGCTTTCGGGCTTGGGCCTCGTGGACTGGCTTTTGATTGCGTGTCCTTGTGCATGATTTGGCACTATGCATTGTGGCACTGTGTGTGTGGGCCCAGGTGTGGAGTTTGTGTGGAGCCTGCGTTGTGGGCCAGTTGCTATGGCTGTTGGTTGGGCAGTGGTCGTTGAGCTTGTGTGGGGTGTTGGTGGCCGAGGTGCATAGGTGAGCACGTTCTGAGCTACTTCATGTGCAAGGGATTATAAGCCGCCCACGCTACACACCCCCGTCACTCGATGTTCGCCTTCTTCTTCCTCTTTTTCCTCCTCAGGCGTACACTTCTCCTCCCCCACTTCCTTTTTCCTTCCCTTCCCCCCTCACTCCCCTCCCTTCCCACTCCTCCTTTCCCCACCCATCACCTTTATCTTTCCTCCCTTGTTCCTTGCATCAGCAAGAGAAGGAGAGAGAAGTGAGAGAGGCGGAGGCACCGTGAGGCTTGACGTTGGCGTGGCTGGAGTCCCAGAGGTCGAGCCGTGGACGTCGTGGTCGTTGATGGAGGTCGGTGGCTGGCCAAAGGGCGTGTTGGGTCGTCAGAGCTCGTTTCAGGTACGTATCCCCAATCCAACATGTAGAAATCATGTAAAATGGTAGAAATGCCTAGGATGCATGTAATCTAGGCTAAATTTAATGTTTTATATTTTTTGGGAATTTATTGTGGTATTTATGGTTATTTATGGCGGTTGATGTGTTTTAGGTCATTTTGACCCTTATGCCTTTGTGATTTTGTATCTTAATGCATAGTGAATGGATTTCAGTTTTGTTTGTTGGATTTTGGAGTAGACTTGAGGGTTTACCACATATGTTTTATTCGAGATTTTTGGTGATTGTTTAGGGGGTCCGACTGGAGTTCCCACTTCAGACGATTTTTGGATGCCCTGTTGCAGGTCATTTGAATTCTAATAGAAAACTAGGGGTACGGGCCGATTACGCAGGCCACATGCGTGGGTTAGACAATAGCTCTGGCCCCTAGTCCAGGCTCTATTAATGTTCAGACGAAAGTGCCAGGGGCATTAGCCAGACGTGCGCTCCACATGTGTGAGTCTGCTAGGGCATTTTTGGGGTTTTTCCTGGATTTTTGGAAAATGTATTTTAATGAAGTGGTTTAACAGATTGGTTTGTTTTGTCCCATTGAGATGGGATTGTGGGTCCTCAGTGGTGGTCCCTCGGGACACCTGATGTGCTATTTTACTGAGGTTTTAAAAGAGTTTCAAAGATATAAAATGGTTTTGGAAAGTGGATTTCAAAGAGATAATTGGCCTATTTTGGAAAATGATTTTCTTGGTTTTCTATGTGTGGACTGAGACAGTGTGGGACCGTGTCGTCGAGGTTAAGAAATGTGACAACATTCTCGGGTGGTCGAGCACGACATCCTCGTCGAGGTTGGGGGGCCATGATACCTGAGGCTGAGGGACGTTGTGTTCTGGAGGTATGAGACTCCTTGACTGTCGTCTCGAGGCAAGGGTTGTGGTTTACAGGTTGAGGTGTCTTGTGGCATGACGGAGAGGTATGATACTCCGATTGTCGCTGTGAACATTGAGGCTCGGGTGTCGTCAGGTGTGAAGGTATGACACTCCCTCTTGAGCACCGTGTGTGGAGGACATCGTGAGGAGGCGTACCCTGTGGTGGCCAGTATGGGTGAGACACGTGCCTCGTAGCTGGTAGTGTCCTAAGAGACAGGACAACCTTCCCAGGGAGGGGTTGGCTTTTTGAGGATTCTTTAGAGAGGGAGAATCGCAGGACGGTGAACACTCCTACACAGGGTGGTCGTCACTGTGGGAGTATAGAACACCGCGGTCGTTCCTCGACGGACTGCTTGTAGCCAGAGTTTGGCTGCCTGGCTCCGGACTTCCCGACTCACTTTTTGTGGTTTTGGCCATTGAGGGCCTTTACTTGTGGTTTTAGGTTAGTTGAGCCTTGGTTGTGGTTTTGGCTTGTGTAGGCTTGATTTGTAAAGTTTTGAGGAAATGATTTACGAAATGAATTTAAAGGAAAAATTAATTATAGTTTTGTTTTTTTGCGGTTTTCTCAAGGTACGTACTAGGTGACTCTTGTCACTCATGCATTTTCCTTGTGGTTTTGGTTTGTAGGTGTAGACATGCGATTGGTTTAGCGTAGTGCATATAGATCGAAGTCTCCTAGCCGCACACACAAGTTCCTGATAGTAAGATATTTTCTGTTTGGCTTTAATTTTCCTATAATTTAATTTGTTTTAAATTATTATAGAAAATGCAGGACACTACACTATATATCTCAAATGATTTGTATAGATCCAAAATGTTCCTAAGAGGATAAAACTGGAAGAAGACAGCCATAATATAAATGTCTTTAGGAGCAATGAGCCCTTTCTAGAGTAACTATTACAGTTACATATGACAACCATATTGATCCATGAATTGTACTTGAGTTGGCACCTTTTTTACCCTACATGCAATCCAACTTGTGTATAATTTTACTCTTGGGAATGTAGTTGTCTAAAAAAAACAATGATATTCATTGAAGAATCCTAGGTGGTTACAGATTATATTAATGTCATCATCTACTCCTAGATTTGTAGTTAGCCAATCTTTCGATCTAATCTCCAATGAAATTTATCCTTCTACACAAATTCTCTAGTTTCTCTATTTGATATAAATACATGCTACTTGCTATGTACACAAGGAAAATATTCACTTTTGTTTTTGTAATTTTATGATGTTTCTTTAGCTCATATTGGAGCAAATGATGCCACTATTTAGCATGTAGTAGAAATCTAAACTGAAAATGTGTAGACATCTGATTAATGCCGCATATATTCTAATATAACATAATTTATTTCTAGGAATTGGGACCAATTGTATGCCCATCTTCTACATCCACATCAAAGTGACTGGGTGAATCCATATCAGAGCCAATACTTACTTGAGATGTAAAGGAAAAATACCAAGCTTTATCACAAAAGATGACAAATGGATTTATACTAGATACAAGAAGCAAACAAACTAAGAAGACGAGAAGAAACAAATTACGCTTAGAAAATAAATAAGCTAGAGTTTCATTTACCCAATCAATTGGGATGGGATCAGTTTTACTCCTTGAGCTTCTACGCCCGGTCCTCCAGTTGCTACACCTTTAAATGGCAAGCCCCATGATGGAGCAAAGCAACCAGTAGAGGACGAGGGTGTCGGCAATGAGGAGGGCATTGTGCTGGGACTTGATGGTGAACTTCTAGTGGTCGAGCACCTTGATGGTGAACTTCTAGTGGTGGAGGTGCTCGATGGGGGTGTAGGCGGCTTAGTTAGAGCAAGACAGGCGAGTCTTGTACTTTCAGTAGATGTCGACAAAAAGGAAGAGAAGGAAAAAGTAGAGCAAATCAACCTTTGCAAGAAGAAGAAATCAACCAACACTACAGTGAGAGGTATAGATCGAAGTGGGTACTTGGAGAAGCTACACTGGAACTACTTTGTCAAACACTACTCCAAAGAAATACCAAGAGTTGAAGAGGAGTCCCAACAATAATGACGTATCGTGAGTAGATTCTATCCCAACATATATCTCCGATAGATAATTCTTTGACAAATCCATCTCAACATAGAATCTAGCACATGCAGCAGTAGAATGTGAAGAAGTGGAAGAAGCAATAGATAATAATGGACCGAAGATCATAGTAACTAAATGGATAAACCCAGGCTTGCAGTAATATCACTTTCGATGTCTGATTTAAACCAAGGAGACCATTGAAAAATCTTCGATAGTAGGCCCTTCCTCAGCCACTTCTCTCTGGTGTGAACTTTCAGAAAATCAGCCTCAATACTAAAACAAATAATGAGATGCGAACAATCTACCACCATGACAGCCACCACTCCCCCACCACTCTCCGGACGCCCCAGTTCGTAAGAGCCTTCTCCACTTCAACAGTAGGAAGGTGTTGAGAATAAAATTCGAATATTAGGGCATGTTTGTATGGCAACGATATCCTAGCTATTTCGACACTAGTTAAGATAATAGCCAGCCTTTCAAACTTCATTGTCAATTCCCGAAAAGGTATCCAATCCTTTGTCACGAAGAGCTTCCACGAAGGACTACCCATCAGGCCGACTGCAACAGAAACCAGTAGTAGAACACCAAGATTGATGATCGTCGTATGAGGGCTCCGGCGAGGTGGATTTTACCAAGAAACGAGGTATGTATTTCTTGATGATTTCTTCCTTCGTTTTCCTATCAATTTATAGTGGAGCCTCAACGTCTCCACCTCCCTCTGCCCCTAATAACAGCTCCTTAATTTACGTCGGCCAATTACTCCGACGAATCATTTCCATTAAACCACGACCGTTTTCTCTTTTCCTTTGACTGTAACGGACGGTGGTCTTCATGACCACCAGTCAACATCTTCCACTTGGTGGTGAAGACCACATACATGTTTCATGCAAAGAGATGTAAATCTTTCACTTCCACTATTCGTGAAGTGTATAACTTCAATTTCCACTCCCACTATTCATGAGAATGTCCTTTACTTCCACTTTCACTATTCGTGAAGTGTATCATTTCAATTTGTCATTCTCACTATTCATGAGAATGTTCTTCATCTCCATTATCTATGGAAATGTTCCTTAATCCCATTAAGTTCACAAACTTAATGAATTTTTCTGCTATTATTCCCTTTGTCATAGGATCAGCAATCATATCTGATGGGGGTATGTAATTGAGTTTTATTTCCCCACTTTTCACAATATCATGAATATAGTGATAATGTATATTAATGTGTTGTCCTTTTGTTGTATTTGCACCACTATGTACAAGACTTATTGCTGCTTGATTATCACAATACATTTCTATTGGATCATTTATCAAATTGAGATTTAAATCATTTATAAATCTCCTGATCCAAACAGCGTGTGATGCAGCTGCACTACAGGCAACATATTCAGCTTCTTGTGTGTATTTCGCTATACATTCTTGCTTTTTACTTCCCCAAGATACAGCTGCACCTCCAAAGATGAATACATGTCCCGAAGTGGACTTTCCATCATCTTTGTCACCACCCAGATCAGCATATGTATAACCAAGCAATTCAAGCTCATTCGCTTGATAAGTCAATGTATGATGCAGAGTTCCTTTCACATATTTCATTATCCTTTTTACAGCTTCCTAATGTTTTGTTCCGGGATTACTTTAATACTTGCAGAACACTTACAGCATATGCCAAGTGTGGTCGTGTACACAACATAGCGTACATTAAACTTCCAACTACTTGGGCATAAGGTGCTCTTAAAGGTTCTTTCCCCTTTCCAGGACATTGGTCCTTACTTAATCTTTTCCCAAAAACATATGGTGTAGGGGCTGAGGAGTAATTTTCCATTCCAAATCTTTTCAGCACTGTACATAGGTATCTTTCCTGATTTATACTCAATATTCTAGATTCCCGATCTCTAAGGATCTGTATTCCAAGAACATAAGATGCTTCTCCTATGTCCTTCATCTCAAACCTTTTGCTAAGTTCTTCCTTTGTGTTGTTCAACATGTCAGTATCGTTTCCAGTAAGCAAGATATCATCCACATACAAGGATAATATAATAAACTTGCTCTCTCTTTTCCTGACATATACACAATAGTCTAATCTATTTGAAACAAATCCCATTTTGACAATTACATCATGAAACTTATGATATCATTGTCTAGAAGCTTGTTTCAAATATATTGACTTATTTAATTTGCACATTTTGTCTTCATGTCCTTTTACCTGATATCCCTCAAGCTGTGACATGTAAATTTCTTCCTGCAAATCACCATTTAGAAATGCAGTCTTTACATCCATTTGATGTAATTCCAAGTCCAAATGTGCAACAATAGCCAATATAATCCGTATAGATGCGAACTTAGCTATCGAAGAGTATGTTTCTTGATAATCAATTCCCCGTTTTTGTGTATAACCTTTACTAACTAGCCGGATCTTATACTTATCAATAGATCCATCAACCTTTAGCTTTTTCCTAAATATCCATTTGCATCCTATGACTTTTCTCTCACTAGGTAAATCACATAATTCCCAAACATTATTCTTTTCCATTGAATCAATTTCATCATTCATGGCCTCAAGCTATAAATCTTTTCCCTTTGATTCAATAGCATTTTTGTATTTCATGGGTTCCATGTGATTTTCCTTTATATCTGCAATTAAGCATGAAGACTCACAAGAATACAAATGATAATCATTCATCCAAGTAGGATAAGTCCTTTTTCTTTTGTTGCTAATAGTCTCTATTGGTTCAATTTCATCTTGAGTTTGTTTATTTTGATCTATTATTCCATCATTTCCATTTACAGGCTCATTTTAGTTTTCCTTTATATTTTCCATAGGTTCATTCATGTTTTCCATATTTTGTTCCTCCTCAATCATAGGGTCATGTTCCGGGATTTCATTGAAATAGTTATCTCCCACTACAAACAGTGGTTCTATTTCATTTTCATTCTCTTTCTTTTCTTTTAAATTTTCAAGAAAAGTTGCATCTCTATATTCAATGATTCCCTTTTCTTTATGGAAAAATTTCTAACCAAAAGAATTTTCACAATAACCTACAAATGTACACTTCAAGGTTCTAGAATCTAACTTATCTCTTAATTGACTAGGAATAAGTACATGAGCTACAGAACCCCATTTCCTCAAATAATATAAAATGGGCTTAGATCCAGTCCACAACTCATAAGGTGTAGTAGGCATAGATTTTGTGGGTATTCTATTTAACACATGGTTTGCCGTAAGCAAAGCCTCTCCCCAAAATCTCTTGGAGAGTCCTGAATGTGATAGCATGCATCTAATAGAATTCATAAGAGTTTTGTTTTTCCTTTCCATCACACCATTTTGTTGTGGAGTATAAGGCATTGTTGTATGCCTCTTAATTCCATGCATTTCACAAAACAGTTCAAATTCCTTAGAATTATATTCCCCACCTCTATCTAACCTTAACACCTTAATATTTTTTCCTAGTTGTTTTTCAACTTTCGACTTGTATTTCTTAAAACAAGTCAAGACTTCACTTTTATGGTGTAACCATGCCGATGAGGTGATTCCACAAAAGAATGCGAAATCGGACGGCAAAATCACGTCGAAAAAAGCAAAACAAAAGGAGTCGCCACCTAATCTATTATGGAAGACAAGGAAAA
>JAMKQA010103883.1:0-17079 GCA_024699735.1 Posidonia australis | reverse complement strand
TGTAGGAGATCTATACTCTATATATATATATATATATATATATATATATATATATATATGTTATTTCTTATATCTACAACAATAAATACAACTTAAATTTAGCATAAACATTAATTACGTAGGAGGTGAGTTTGACAGTTCGACTGTATTCTTCTTAAAACATTGTTTCTGTCTTCAATATAAATGGTCCATAGGCAGGAATTGACAATGATAGTCAAAGAAACATGGCTTGCGACCATATTGAAGCAGAAATGACTTTGTATATTCCTTACAATAAGGACAACTCATTTTTCCATGCGTACTTCAATCAGACAACATCCTATATGTAGAGAAATCACTGATAGTCCAAAGCAATGTAACCTTCATGTTGAAAGTGTGTTGCTTGGATGCAACGTATGTCTCAACTCCTGTGTCCCAAAGCATCTTCAACTCGTCTATAAGAGACTTCAAGTACACGTCAATGTATTTTCTAAGATAAGTTGGACCAGGAATGAACAAAGACAAGAACATGTATGGCCACTTATTACACATAAAAGGAGGTAAATTGTATGGTGTGATTATGACAGGCCAACACGAGTAATCTTTTCCTCTACCATGTGAACTGAATCCATCACTAGAAAGATCAATAACAACATTATAGTTTTCTACAACAAATAAAGGGAAAGACTCCTTCAAGACATGCCAACGCTTGGTGTCAGAAGGATGTTTCATATCAGTGTTCTATGTGTGATTTGCATATTATGTCATATCTTTTGCAGTCTCTCTGCAACAGTTAATTAGGTAAATCACATAATTCCAAACTTGATTCCTTTTCATGGAATCAATCTCATCGACCATTGCATCAAGCCATATATCTTTTTCATGAGATTCAATGACATCATTATTTGTCATGGGTTCTATGTGATTTTCCTCCATATCTATTAATAAACAAGAAAGCTCACAAGAATACAAATGATAATCATCCATCTATGTAGATTGATATCTCATTCTTTTGTTGCTAATAGGTGCTACCGGTTCTCCATTCCTATTTATAGTTTCAGAATTTCCATTTATAAACTCAATTTGATTTTCACTCACAATTTCCATGGATTTATTCATATTTTCCATATTCTTTTTCTCTTCATTTATCAGGTCTTATTCAGGGAGATTATTAAAATAATCATCACCTATTATCATTAAAGTATCCTCTTTTTCACTTTCCTTTTCTTTACCATCTAGGTTTTTTAGAAAAGTAGCATCTCTATATTCAATTTTGTTCCAAGGTCTTGTCTTTATTTCCGTCCTGATATGGACAATTTGCCCTGTGAAGTGACCAAATTGGCCACATCCATGACAAAAGCCTCGTACTTTATTTCCTTGTGCTTGATTTGGCCTGTATTGATTTCTATTTGGTCCATTCTTTCTTTTATAATTCTTGTCAATTCTTGGGTTCTAAAAAGCAACATTGGCTTCTTTCAGATTGAATTCATGTCTCTTCCGGCTAGTCATGATTTCTTGTTCAGTTCACAACCTAGTTGACAATTCAGTGAGTTGAAGTGGAATTAACCTTAGAGATGTGGTGACCACATCAAAACTATGTAGCAAACTATTTAATATGGTTGCTACCTGTAGTTTTTCTGGTATAGGGGTTCCTACAGTAGCTAAGTCCTTTACCATGACATTTATATTATTAACATGCTCCACTACATTTTGTTACTCGAGCATTTTGCTAGAGTTATATTTCTGAAGGAGAAGTTGTGTGTTCATTTCAATTGTGTGTTCATTTCAGTTGTTTTATCATATTTCTCCTTCAAGACATTCCACAAAGTGTGTGTAGTGTCACAAGTTTCAAAATACATTATTAAACTGTCCTCTATAAATATGAACATAAGACTCTTTACTTTCTTATCTTTTATTTTCCACTTTTCAAATTTTTAACTTCCGCTTCAAAAGCGTTAGTATTTATTTTCAGAGAATTAAATTCAATAACATGTTCCAAATTATCATATACTAGTGCATAATTAATTTTTCTGTGCCACATCTCATAGTTAACCCTATTCAATTTCTCAACTTTTGCCAATTCGATTGTGATTAACTTAGTAGCCATAATTTCATTTCAGATTTTATTTCCTTTTCTTTTCCCCCTTTTTGTCTCTCCTGTTCTTCTTCTCCCCATTTCTTCTCAACGACAAGAGAGGAGATGGACGGGGGCTGCGAGGCTGGCCCAGGGACAGAGGAGGAGGGTAGGGGCAACGAAGCTGGCGACGACCATGCATGTGAGGGAGACAGTCGAAGGACGACGGGAGCGATCGGGCACATAAAGGCTATGATGGAGCCGGAGGATCGCGCGGACGAGCGAATTGACAGATAGTTTGAGGAGCATGGCGGCATGTGTGGCGAAGGGGCATGCGGGTGCGTGTACAGGGCAAAATACGAGGGGGCAGGAGTAGAGGACGATCAATGTGGTGGAGGAGGACAATAGATGCGAAGAGGAGGCCTACGGGTGAGGTGAAAACAGCGCACAGGGGAGGACGACGCCACGGAGGAGGACGACGGAGAGGGGCCACCAATCATGCGGGGGAGTGCCGAGCGAGCATGGAGGAGGATAGTCAGCTATAGACAAGTGTGAGGAGGGAAAACAAGGATGCGTGAGGGCAGGGCCGATAGTGAGCACACGAGTGGCTCGGCGCAAGGGATTGACGGTGTAAGGGACCACTTCAGCTCCAATACTAGTTATTGATGTAGCAATGGTGGTGCGATGGAGCGACGACAATTTCAGGCTCCGGTGGGTAAGGTATAGAGGTGAGAATAATCCTTTTCTTGATATTCCTAAAACATCAACCATCACTTCTTTATATAGGGAGCATACCTTGTTCGTTACCCCCCTTCGCCCCAAAACGCTCACATAAATTCCGGTGCCATCACCGACTGTCGTTTCTCAACTGTGGTCTTTGTTGACCACAGTCTAACAAGTTCTACCTAGAATTCCAATGATTGGAAAGTGCTATACCAAACACACCTAGCAAAGTAACATTCCTTCATTCTCATTCAAATGCAAACTTATCCTCTCTAAGTGTTATAATTTCTTAGTCTACACGTAAGGGTATTTTACGCTTGATGTTAATTAATATAATTTAATGGGTCTCACACTAGATTTATAATCTCTATTATTGTTATTTGGAAGTGAAAAATCTAAATATTCCTCCTCACGATTACAAATCTGTTTTGCTTAACTTTTATATATCTTAATAAACAAAGTCACTCAAAGTCAAAAATATCCCATCATGACTCTTTTTTAAATTCCACTCGGTCTACCAACTTCTCATGTTTTATTAAATAGTTTACCAACATAAGTTTTCACCTTTCTCTAATTTAATCCTATAGAGCTGTGCATAATTTGTGTTTAATATATTTAGCTTGATTTCTAAATATCTCAGTTTTTGTTTCTTTTTTGACGCTTTACATGTCATGAAATGAAACATCTATAAGAGTGCTTCATAGACTTGGATACAAAGAATCACTGAAAACCAATTTTTACGGTTTACACCTAAATCTAAACACATTTTAGTTTAAATTTATTTTGCTGCTTTTTTTATGTCATGGAAATATCAATATCAGCAAATAACTACCTATAAACATATTTGTTTACAACAATACAGAAAGTTGTCTAGGTCTATTGGATGTTGTTTGAGCTCATATTTAGTACCAATGGAAAAGAATTTTTTTTTAACCTTTAGAATGATCGATAGGAATATGGACCCATTTTCTTTGTAATTCAGTTGTCATAAATCCTTGATCATTTGAAGCTCCTAAATTTTGGGCATAATAAAGATTCAGCCATTAGAATAACTCACTTTAATCAACAGAGAGAAACCTACTGCAGTAGGATGAGGAGGAGGAGGAGGTTGTGCTCGGTCGGAGGATGAGGAGGAGGAGTTTGTGCTCAGTAGGAAGAGAAGGACACTATGTCATAAGAAGGAGGAGGCTATGCCTGGCGACATGTAAGAGGAGGAGGAGGAGGTTGTGCCAGCGAGACGGCATAGTGAGAGACAACGGCGAGTGGGAGGCGCTGTGGAGGACAAGGTGACAGTGACAAGTGGCAAGTGCTTTGGAGGACGCAAGTGGGAGGCATTGTGGAGGATGATGCAGAAGCAAGTGGGAGGCATTATGGAGGAGGAGGCCACAGCAAGTGGGAGGCAACTATAAGCAGGAGGCAGCGGCAAGCGAGGTAGGGTGAGGGAGAGATGATAGGGAGAGATGGAAGGGAGAGACGACAATGAGAGAAATGAAAATGGGGAAAATACTCGTGGGTCATAATTTTAGAGTAACTTTAGCGAGAACATTTTGTGAGGACATGTCCTCGCTAGCTCTTCGCTAAATAAACAGCAAAGAATTAATGAGGAAAAATCCTCATAAAATCCTTGCAATAGAAGACATTTTGCGAGAACATGTCCTCTCTAGCTCCTCGCTAAATAAACAACAAAGAATTAATGAGGAAAAATCCTCGTAAAATCCTGACAGTATTATTGCGAGGACATAGCCTCGCTATTTGTCTTTGTTAATAAATTACGAGGATGAGTCCTCGTCATGTCCTCACGAATAATCCTCGCAAAATACAAAATTTCTAATAATAAGGTTTCACAACAACAGTATCTCCTTCAGAACAATCAAAATCAAATCAGACCAAGTTGTGGCACATGTGGCTTGTGCATCTGAGTGAAAAAAGGATGTCAATTTTAAGCAAGCAAGGTCTTATAGAAGGCCACAACGTAGTAGAACTTGAATTGTATGAGCACTGTGTTTTCAACAAACAACATCGAGTTCAGTTCTGTAAGGCAATGCATTCAACAAAGGTAACGCTTAATTATATCTATACTGATTATTGGAGTCCCTCTCATGTTCCATCTTTAAGAAGCTCGAGATACTTTCATTCTATGATAAATGATTACTCAAGGATGACTTAATTATTTATGATGAAACACAAGAGCAAAGCATTCAAAGTCTTCAAACAATGAAAGTCACAGGTGAAAAATCAAACAAAAAAAAAAGATCAAGTGCCTTCGTATTGATATTGGTCTAGAGTTTTGTTCTAAAGAATTCAATGAGTTCCACAAGGATATAGACATTGCTAAGCATCTTACAGTCAGAGACACGTCACAACAGAACAGTGTAGTAGAATGGATGAATAGAATACTATTAGAAAAAGCTCAATGCATGATCTCTAATTCTGGTTTAAAGAAACCTTTTTAAACGGAGGCAGTGAGCATGACGTGCTATTTAATGAATCGTAGCCCATCAAGTACTATTGACAATAAAACTCCTTTCGAGGTATGATCTAGAAAACCTACTACTTATTCTAATATTAGAATATTCGAATGTCCTACTTATTATCAGGTTAGTGAGGGTAAGCTAGAACTAAGGGCATAGAAGAGTTTGTGTATGGATTATGGTGATTGAGTAAAAGGATATAGAATTTGGTCTCCTTGTGAATGTAAAGTTATTCTTAGTAGAAATGTAACTTTTAATGAAAATTCTATGCTTTACTCGAGTGTGGAGTCATCTGTTTCAAGAAGCAGTGGTAGTGCCATCAAACAGGTGGAGTTTGAAATAACTCCTAATCAGAAAGATAATGAAGATTCACTACAAAGTCATGAGCTAGAGACCAATATAGAATCTAAAGAGTATCAACAAGAACAATGATCATACAATATCACAATTGATCGACCTCGGAGACCAACCAATGCTTTAAAGAAGTATAGCTTTAAGAGCATGATGGCTTATACTCTTTAAGTAGCAGAAGAGGTGGAGTCCAAGAAGTCCTCTACCTATCAGGAAGCTATCAAAGGTATGGAATCTGTCCAGTGGATGACTGCCATGAGCGAAGAGATGGAATCTCTTCACAAGAATCAGACATGAGAACTAGTCAAAGTACCTAGGAGAAAGGAATTATTGGCTGCAAGTGTGTCTTCAAGAAGAAAAATGGAATCCAAAGGGTTGAAAGGGCGCGATACAAGTGTAACACTTGAGCCTGATTATCCATTTTATTATAAACCATGATTTATTTGTAATATTTGAGTAAATGATTTATTAATGGATAATCGTATATTTTGATGTTTATTGTGGTCTCTTTCTATCTGTGTGGCTGGGTTTGTGTGCTCCCCTGGTTGTGTGGGTTCTAGTGTGATACCTGTGTGTATGGGACCTAGGCTGGACCTTGGTCAAAGGGAGCACAGTGCCACTCACGCATCTTTCTTCCTTCACCACTCGTACCCCCACAATCAACCCGTGCTCGTCCTATCCTCTCCATCGCCAGTGTGATTGGGCGGTAACTTACGGGATTCGAGGAGGAGGTGGGGCTATAAGAGGAAGGAAGGATGAGGAGGGAGGGGCATCAATGGCAAGCCGGAAACCATGGGCCAAGAGTGAGTGAGTGAGGCATGGTGCGTCAATGAAGGCTACCTTGTCAGAGATCGAGGAAGGGCAGAGCTTGCCAGAGGTGCACCATGAGGAGGCTTGGAGTCGCTAGAGTTTTGTAAGAGGTACGTGGCCCTTCCCTCCTCTTTATTTTGTGTTTTTGGGTTAATTGGCCTAAATGCATGTAAACAATGATTAAAGCATGATAAATCATCGAAAAATTGCAGAAATGCATGAAATGAGATGAATGATGTAAATGTATAGAGATCACGCTAAGGAGATGTAATTTTAGTGGATTTTTAGTTAAAATTCGAATGCATGCTACAATATATATGAAATGTGTTTCATGCCTTTGTAATTTTATTTTAGGAAGCATGCTTGATGGATTTAGAAATGGTTGGAGAGACTTTGTAGTAGACATGAGAGTCTACACCCCATGTTTATATCAAGATTTTTGCATGTGTGTGGATAGGTCCGCCCCTCACTCCTAATGGGGAGAAGAGATGAGCAGAAGAGTTGGGACGTTTTCTGTAATCGTAGAAATTGACATGCCGAAATGGTTCAATTTACCGATTTGCTATTGTGTAAAGGGTCCACTGAGTCATTGGTTTAGATGATCGAATGATTTTGGTCGACCAGATAAGGAAAGTTCAGACGACCGATGAGAGATTCGGTTCACTGTTTTGACATGGAAAAAGAAATCTATCGCTGGTTAGGACGATTGGATGATTTCGATCGACCAAACTAAGGTTTTTTGGATGTATCGTTCTACAGGTCAAACCCCAGGTTCGGTGGACCATTTATTTTTGACATACCGAAAAAAGACATTGGCCCAAATATAAGATGTTTTCCCATGAGGATAAAAGGAATATTTTACTAATGATTTAAGCATGTGTTTGGAATGATAATCCACATAAATGAAATAGAATATGTGGAATGATTAGGTTGTGATTAAATAATGATTTTGTATAGTTTTGGGCATGAGACCCAATGAAAATGAGAATGCATGGTTTAATGTGACTCTTAGGCATGAGATCCAATGAAAAATAAGAATAATTAATTTGATGTAGTTTTTGGGCTTGAGACCCAATGAATGAAATGATGTGTGAAATGTGAAATAGGATACAGCTTTGCAAAGAAAACCCATATGTTTTGAAAAGAGAATGGCTATGTGTCACGAAGCCACGTGGATTTGGTGTTGACAATTTGGTAAGAGCATGAGACTCTAATGAAACCAATTATCAGATACGATCGTGGTTGCTAGTACGGATCCACGATGTTTGGTGTCGATAATCTGATATGGAACCAATTGTCAGATATGACCGTGGTTGCCGAAGTTTGAGACTGTACTAGCAGGGCCTAGGGAAAATGGCTGTCCTCTAGTGTTTGGGTATGTAAAGGCGTCATGGAAAGATGTGTCCCCCGTGCAAGTAGATAAATACAGAGGCCTGTTGGCAGAGGCAGTGTTATCCCACACGAGGAGTTTCACCACAAAAGTGCAGTACGACAGGGGAATGGTGTCCTCGTCGGCTGTTTGTGTACCTGGTTACCTCTGATCAAGGTAACACTAGTGAAAAGGAATGTGAATTGTGTGATTTTGAGCTAGAATCAGAATTGGTGTTTTGACTTGAGGTTTTAGTCAAATTCTAGCAATAAATGAGAAATTGTGGTTTAAACCAGTTGCCACCCAATGTGTGGTTTTGTTTTGAGCCTTGTGAGGCTTTGTGGTTTTGAACTGGATCTGTTTGAGAATATGGATTTCTCGAGATGCATAAAAGGTTTAAAAATGCATGAATCTTGAGAAAGTAAATGATTTTGAAAGATCATAGTTTTAGATAGAGATTCCAAATATTTGAAAAAGAAATGATGATTTGAAATGAATTTAAAGCCACATTTTGTAATAATCAAGATTTGTGTTTTCTCGCTATTTTATCGTGGTTTTTGTGTGTGGAGCGCGTACTCAGTGACTTAGATATCACTCACACGTGTTTTGTTTGCCTGTGTTTTTAGTTTTCAGGTGCATGTTGGAATGCAGTGTTGTCCTAGTGCCTGAGTCTTGGAACCACTAACCGCACATAAATCTGGGTTGTCAGCCATAGGTAACTTCAATTATTTTAATTATGCTTGTAATTGCTTATGATATTGTAGCTTAGGTAGTGCCTCCGAGGCGGGAGTGTTACAACAAGGCACAACTAGTTGCAAAAAGGCTACCGTTAGATAGAAGTTGACTACAACCAAATTTTCTCATGAATTGTCAAACACACTTCTATCCAGGTGTTACTTGTACTAATACCACATCAAAATTTGGAGCTAGAATAATTGGACGTGAAGACAGCTTTTCTACATGGAGAGCTAAAAGAAGATATATTGATGAATCAACCAGAGGGGTTCGCCGTTCTTTAAAAGGAGGATCATGTAAGCAGACTAAAGAAATCTCTGTATGGACTCAAACAATCTCCAAGGCAGTGGTACAAAAGGTTTAATAGTTCCATGATTAAGAATGGCTACAACAGAAGTCTATAGAATTATTGTATGCATTACAACAAGTTAAATGATGGTTCATACAACTATTTGCTTCTCTATGTAGATGATATGCTCATCATCGTACGAGACAAAGTAGAGATTCAGAAGCTAAAAAAACTCCTCACTCCAAAATTTGATATAAAAGACATAGGTGTAGCAAATAAAAATTCTAGGAATGAAGATTTATAACAATAAAAATCAAGGGAAACTTTTCTTGTCATAAAAGAGCTACATTTAGAAAATCATATCAAAATTTAGTATGGCTACGATACTGCGAAACCTTTGAACACACCATCTACTATAAACTTACGTCTTTCTACAAAATTTGCATCTAAATCAAAAGTCGAAAAGGAATACATGTCTCGTGCTCCCTCTGCTAGCACAGTTAGGAGTCTGATGTATGTAATGGTGTACGCTAGGCTTAATATTGCACATGCTAATGGTATTGTTTACAGATTTATGAGTAAACTTTGAAAAGAACATTAGTAGGCTATAATGGGCATATTTCGATATCTAAAAGGAATATATGATATAGGTTTTATCTGTGGAGGTAATGTTGATTGCTTGATTGTTTGTTATTTTGATTCAGATTATATTGCAGACGTAGATGGTAGAAGATCTATGACTGGCTATATCTTCATAGTGTGTAGTTTCATGATGAATTGGAAAGCAACTCTACAACCATCGATTACTTTATCTACAACGGAGGCAAAGTGTATGACGTTGACGAAAGCTACAAAGGAAGGCATTTAACTTAAAAGATTAGTTGGAGATCTTAGACTACAACAAGATCAAGCTATAGTGTATTACGACAGTCTAAGTACTATATACTTAGCCAAGAATCAAGTGCATCATGAGAGAACCAAGCACAATAATATGAGATATCACTTCATCCATACAGAGAAAAGAATCAAGTTGAAGAAGATTGGCACAAAAGACAATCTAATTGATATATTCACCAAATCAGTTCCTAAGAGAAAGTTTTTACATTGTTTAGACTTAGTCAATGCTGACAGTTGGCAGTAGTCCCAAGGTGGGGTTAGCGGTGGTAGAAAATTATTCTGAGAGAATTCAAGTCAAGGTAAAGAATTATTAAAATATACGTTAAATCCAAGATTTATTGAGCAACAGAACATTAGACGGACTTCTACATAGACATCCTCTACTTCGTCTGAAAAGAAAGCACACAATACCTGAGCAAACGTCTAGTCCAAACATCCACTACTTTTCTGGGATGGACAGCACTTCTCTAGACTGAACATGACTTTTACGAATGTCCACCCATGCCACGGTAGAAGTTAGTGTTTCATTGGACATCTGCAACAACTGCCTATTTAAATATATTAATCCGTTTTAGAATATTATGAGTTGCTCATTCTGTTACAAACATTGAGGAGGACATAACAATTACTCTTCTGGTCTCTCTTTTCATTCTTGTAACATCTTGAAGAACAGTGAAGTTTTTTCCTCATCATCACCTATGAACATAGTTTTTTGTAGTAAATCACGTAAATTCTTATCTTTTACTTTGATGTGTAATTATTTATTTTATATGTTTATGATTTTTGTCTTGGACTTCTGCATTCCCCGCACTTCCACTGCAATAGATACAGTCAATCATAGTAGACAAAAATACATGGTTAATATGTAACATGAAGGTCATGAAGAAGATCATAAACTGACACCATATTGATTTCACCAAGATTGTTGAATTAAGAACATTTAGAAGAGCGAGAAAGGCAACAACATGAAGCAATGGTCACGCTGGAGAACTTCCAATCCCTACGAGAGAAATGAAAACTAAACTATGGTTTCGTTAATTCAACAAGTTCAACACCGTGGATGAAATCCAAAGAGTTCGACCATCAACAACATGATGATCTACATTACGAGTTTTTGTAAGATTAGCGAGGCTAAACGTTCGAGAAACTAACTTCGAATGAAATGACATTTAATCATGGCTTTGTCGTTGATGAAATGATGACGTTGTGACGTCTAAATATATATCTAGGTTGTGTTCAATCTTAGTAATGTTTAAGGTAGTATTTGGAAACGTTTTTCTACATCAGTTTATTGTGTTAAGTACTTATTGTCTAATAAGCGTTTCCAAATAAACCAGTTTATCGACCTTTTCCAAAAAAGCTATCTATAGCTTTTTAATTCATTTTAAGCTATTGAGGTAACTTATAGAAAAGCTAATGGGTGTTAATTTTTTGAAAAATTATGAATATTAACCATTATTTTTCCAATAATATCCTTAGAAGTTAATTTTAATTACAACATAAACTAAAACATGACGATAGTAGTGGTGACTGATGACAGCGGTGGTGGTGATGATTGATAATACTGACGGTGGTGGTGGTCGACAACGGTGGCGAGGGTAATGGCCGACGACAGCGGTAGTGGTTGTGGTGGCTAGTGGTGGCCCACAATGGTAGTGATTGTAGTAGTCGGCGACGACGAAGGTGGTGGTGGCTAACGACGGTGGCGATGGCAATGGCCGACGACGACGGTAGTGGTGGTAGCCGATGACCCGCAACAGTGGTAGTGATGATCAGTGACGACGATGATGGTGATGGCCGACGACGATGATAATGGTGGTGATGGTGGTCGACGACCGAGGGGGTAATGGTCGGTGACGATGATAGTAGTGGTAGCCAATAACTGCAGCAATAGTGGTAACCGACAATGGTAGTGGTGGTAGTAGCTGGCGGCGACGGTGATGGTAGTGACCAACAACGGTGATAATAGTGGTGGCAGATAACGAAGATGGTGGTAGTGGCCGACAACAACCATGGTGGTAGTGGCCGACGACGATAATAGTGATGGTAGTTGACGACCCGCGACGGTAATGGTGATGGTAGACGACGACGACGGCAATGATGGTCAACGACAGAGGTGGTGACAGATGCAACGAGCAATGGTGGCAATGGTGATCAATGACGATGGTGGCAATGATGTGGCACAAGTAGATGGTACTTGGCAACAATAGCGAGAACAATGTAGTCCTTTGATTAACTAATAAATACTTATTAGACATATAAACCAAACAAGTTTTTCTTTACCTCTATTAAAGCTACAAAAAGTACAGCTTAACAAAAAACAATCTTTTCTTAATAAGTTGCGTAAGAAAAAATATTTCCAATCATTACCTAAATGGCTAGATTGAGTTCATTTTAGTCCATAAGGAATGTAGAGTAAGCGTTACATCCAGAGATCTTTCATTGTATTTCATAATTTTGATGTACTGACCACTGGATCATGACAAATGAATTATGAATACACTTGGACGACTTACACTAATGTGACTTGATTTGCGGTTAGTTTGGTCCTGCAAATAAATCATGAATAACATTTTCAAGTGCTGCTGCAGAGAAAATGAGAGATACCGTGGACAAAATAAGAAGCCTTCTTCTTATCTTCTATCAGGAGGAGGCCATCCCTTTATATTTTTTAACTTTTCTTGTCAGGCAAGGATTCCCATCTTTGAATACCACCAGTAACATCTGGCAATAATTTATGCAACCTATCATATGGAATGTTGGGTAGCAAATGTATATAGGACAAGAGCAAGAATCCAACAAAGAAAAGCTACTACTGCTATTAGCCGTTTTATGTAGTTGAGATAGTATGGCATGTTCTTGATGACATATAATTGAAGTGAAGGTCGTTCATGGTATGGATAGATACAAAAAAAAAAAGTGGTAGACCAGCATAAATGGCTTTCTGATGATGTTTAAATGAAGATTTATGACATGGCTGGGTTGTGACAATGGGGAAAAAAACAACTACGCAAAAGTAAATAACTGTATGCTGCTGTTTTGATTTCCCATGTTAGAATGCCACAACTGTCTTTTGATGGTGAAAGCTGATATCCCACAGGGGGATCATGCAGATCAAGAACATCCTGCAAGGTCCCCAACATGGTACGAACTTCATAAATATGTTTTACTCAATGAGGGAATGAGGAATAAGCTGGACCTTTACTCCTTTAGGCCTTGCTTTGATCCAGGATAATTGTTAGAAGTTTAGAATAGTAATTGATGTTCTGTTTAACTGGTAGTTTTTATTTTGATTTACTTATTCTAAATGGTAATTCCAAAGAGAGGCAAGAATAAAGTTATTCTAGTAAATTACTCCACCAACTCTGTTCCAATTATGTATGTACATATTGGCTATAGAGGAAAAACATATTTAATATACTGACAATACTTAGTTATTGTATCATATTTAAATTTAATCAATATAAAATACCATTTAATATGATTGTAAACAAAGTAATATTTATTCCTAAAATATTATTTAATATAATTTCAAATAAAATAGTATTTAGTTCAGAAGATTTAAATAGAATATTATTCATTATGAAGTACTATTTGCTTTGATTACAAATAAAATATTATTTATTTAAATTATTATTTAATACAAGTCCATATGAAGTAAAATATTATATATTCAAAACATAATTTAATATGATATATTGTTGAGTTAAAAATAATACTATTTGATATATTATATATTGTTATTCTAATTGTATTGTAGTAATATATCATATGTGTCATTACTTATTCTAGTTTTTCACCCATTGAAATCTTTCACTTCAAACAAAATAGCAATTCTAATGAAATGCTAATATCAACTTCAACTTATTGTTACTTTTCTTCTTCTAGACGTGTGATTAAGTATGGCAAAGTATCTCTATTTTATTTTTTTGCAAACGATAAGATGTAAAGTATCTCTATTTGAAGTTGGTAATTTCAATATTTAATTGAAATACATTCCATATATACTTCAAGATTATTTACTCTAGTTTGTCTTTGTTTTATATGTTTAACCTTTTAAAATAGTCTTTGACAACTTAACGTCTACCAAATCAGATATATCTCATTTAGGTTCAACTATTGTTGTTTAAATTTTAGCTAATCTTGAAAATAGTCCTATTCTTGAAAATTAACGATGGATATCACTTTTACATCACACGTGTTTCTATAAGATTTGATTGAATTCATCATTTGAATTGAATCAGATAGCTAAACACCAATACGATATCAGAACCGCATGACGACACAACTAAGACATGTCTCTATATTTATACCTATCGATGATTTGAGCAGTAATTGTGGATGTATCACAGCAAGTTATCTTGAATGTGGCACGATCCTTATAGAACAGTGATTCGTGTCTTTAAATTGCAGGTGAGTAGTCTGCAATCACTTAGACTATTAGTAAAGTTTCTTTGTAGTTATATAAGAAGTCAGGAATTTAACTTCTACGGATATCAAATAAAAGAAAAAAAAAAAATTTAAAAAAGTTAGTTTAAAAAAAAAATTACAGGTGAGAGCTACAGTTGCAAGTAATGTAGGAGTCTTTGGATTTTATTATTTCTAGTTGTCTTGTCCATCCTGTGGGAAAGCCATAACTCAGACAAAAGAAATTCAATGGGCTACAATGTCTAAAACAAAAGCATTCAATGTCATTTATCCACAGAGGAGATTTGGAGCAACGTGAGGGATCTTTTAGTTCATAGTTTATTTGATAAGACGAGATATCGGCCTGCTTTCTTTTCGCTCCAGCTGTTTCAATTATGTTTTCCCATTTGCTCCATCGACGTGAGTACCGACTAGAGTGGCTCTGAACTTCCAAGGATTTTGGTAGAGTAATAATGCATGACGTCTTCTAATTAAACCGTAAGGTCATTAATATAAGTCATTCCAGTGGTATGATTAATGTCTTCAGTTGCTCCATCAGACATTATTCTGCACAACGCCTACCACTAGCTTCCATGTTAAAGCAAGAAATTCAATCGAGGGGATGTGGTTCTCGGCCTAACCATAAACAACCAATCGTCAAATTCAGCAACTGTAATCTGTGCTCTAATGCCGTGGGAAAGAATATGTTCCCTGTCGTCTTGCTACTGGCCACACGAGAGCATCAATATGAGGTGCATCAAATATGAGAAAACCTTTTAATCATCTTAAGGTTGTGTTTTGTTTACATTCTCGTACCCACACAGATCTTAATAAGAATCTTTCTACAACTACAATCCAAACAGAATCAGAAAATAGAGTAAACTTAACCATAGAGATCGACACAGCTTCAGCCATATAAATTCAAAGTAATCAAAAGGTAAAATGTGTGAACTTCTAATCAGAAACAATATTATGTGAAAATTCCATAAGTCAGAATCTGAATCAAACACTACCTAAGAACGGATCATTCAACAGGTCCAACACTACGCTGGGCCAGACATGGGCTTGCATAGAATTGAAATTGGAATTTTATTAGCCGGCCTTTTTTGGGTGTGAACGGCAGGTTCTTATAAAGCCTATTGGGCCCATTACGCTTTAATCGGTTTTGATAATAAATACTGTACCCACCCTAAGGTTGGGCCTGCAGACCTACCAAGAAGGCCTTACTCGCCCTATAAATACTGCTTCCTGTCACACCTTCCATCAATGATTCATTGTTTTTTTTTTTTTTTTTTTAATATCGTTATATATATATTTTCTCTTTGTAGTCCGTGAGATTCGAACTTAGGAGAAATGTGGAAGTTCCACACCTCCTGACCAACTACACCATGGTAGTTGATTATCAATGATTCATTGTCCCCAATCCATATTAAGCACCGTATGCATCATCAACTCTAGACCAAGACCTACTGGATTTAACCAGAATTGATACGGCTTAAAACAAGTTTAGACCAACCAATCGATGTCGTTGTGTTGATGGGAAACATTAGAAACAGAGATATGATTTACCATTTATGAAGATTTGTTGACTAATCGTGCAGTCTTCCTGTCATCAAACAAAGAATAAGAGTTTTCAGATACAGTACTGTTTTAAGTTTATCTATAGTATTATGTAGGTATTAGAAATTTTCAATCTTGATCATCAATTTAAAACTACAGATGTTAGGATTTAAAAACTACAAATAAATAATTATAATTTTGTAAGATAATACTATAAATATCTTAGAATTTTCTAAAATTTAATAATATCACAAATACCTATCGTTTACATGATTAAATGCCCCCTCTTAGGTTATGAATCTCGTTGCATTTGCATACGTCCGTTCTTTTTTGATCAAGTTTTTAAAACCCCACCTTGATAAACAACAATCATCAAGTGTTATCATGGTAAATGACAAAACGTACCTTTCACTGGTTAAAGGGGCGTTTTATTATTTAGATTCTTGTGAAAATCTTTTTTTTTTTGTCCTAAAAGTCAAACCAAATGTAATAATATAAATCACCAATTTTTGTCCAAATGGTACCAATTGGAGCATGTATAAAAATCCAAAAGCCAACCTAATCACAAAATCTATAAGAAGTGAACTTCTTGCCAATAATTGGAGCATCTTTCCAATATTGTCCTTAATAAAATAGTTTTATTTTTAAAAATAATAATTGTTATTTACAAGTCATGTCATCGTACCATCAAACACCATTGACAACTGTTGTCGACTATTGGCCACTGCCAACCAACTCTAACAGATGATGGCTAGCGGCCAGAAGTTGTCGTCAACTAACTCCGATCAATGGTGGTTGGCAACTCACTCCGATACAAGTGTGAGAAGATTTATGGATCTTGTGCTCAAGGACTAATAGCCTCACACAAGGTGTAGACACTCCGATTTTGAGGTGACTCATTGATAATTTTCAAGATGTTGCTTTGGATGTAGCTGACCCTTGAACCAACCCCAAGCCCATAGCAAGCCAGCAGCCACACTAGAACTCCCGATAGGTATGAGAGAGCACCTAGCTAGCACACTTACCTAGCACGCCTCCCTGACACACATAGCTAGCACACCTAGCAGGCGCACATAGCATGCGCATATCCCAGGCGCCCAGCCATTTCACAGGCTGCGGGCTGCTGGCTTTCCACCTCCCATGGCTGTTACCTCTAGCAACGAATATGCCATGGAATCTTCTAGGATTTTCGTCTACGAGGCTCCCTACATTCTCCATGAGTTACCCTTGAGAGTTCCCTATAAATAGACACCTATAGGTAGCCATTTGAGGATTAGAAAGATTGAAGACACAGAATTGCAACCAGAATTTTGCAGCTGTCCCTTTGAGTTCTTAGCTTTCTTCTTGCATCCAGAGATATCCTCAGCCCTTCCAAAGCATCAAGGAGCTTATTATCTTGAGTCTTCTTCGAAGG
>JAMKQA010103882.1:0-13511 GCA_024699735.1 Posidonia australis | reverse complement strand
GATTAAATAAAAAGAAGGAAAAATATATAAAATCAAGTACAAATAATGAATTAGATAATTATTTAGAATCTCCAATTGCTTTTAGTGATTTAGAAATAAATAACTTAAATATATTAAAGTGGTGATCTACTACAGCTATTAGGTTTCCTATAGTTGCAAAAATGGCAAAAGATTTACTAACGATTCCGACGTCGACTGTGACATCGGAATCTGCATTTTCTGTAGGAAAAAGAGTATTAAATGATAAAAGATGTAGATTATCAGAGAAATCTGTAGAAGCCTCCGTCTGCTTAAAAGATTGGTACGATACGGTTGACCGTCTTCAAAGATTGAGCTTGAAGTCTGAATCAGAAGAAGACGATGATGCGACATCAACTTCAACAGCCAAAACAGACTCTCCAAATGAATAATTATTTAGATAATTACAAATAATTATTTAGAATCTCCAATTGCTTTTAGTGATTTAGAAATAAATAACTTAAATATATTAAAGTGGTGATCTACTACAGCTATTAGGTTTCCTATAGTAGCAAAAATGGCAAAAGATTTACTAACGATTCTGACGTCGACTGTGACATCGGAATCTGCATTTTCTGTAGGAAAAAGAGTATTAAATGATAAAAGATGTAGATTATCAGAGAAATCTGTAGAAGCCTCCGTCTGCTTAAAAGATTGGTACGATACGGTTGACCGTCTTCAAAGATTGAGCTTGAAGTCTGAATCAGAAGAAGACGATGATACGACATCAACTTCAACAGCCAAAACAGACTCTCCAAATGAATAATTCTTGATGTACAAAATTTAAAAAAAAATGTAAAACAAATGATGTAAATATATTTTGTATTTTTTATGTAAAAAAATTATTGTATTTCAAATATTTTTTTATTAATAAAAAAAAAATTAAATTCATTTTAGACCCAATGGCCCAGCCTGTAGGCTCGTCCCTTATACGGGCCATGGGCCGTGTCGGGCCCATGGTTTGCAGGAACAGGCCCGACCCGACCTGGACCAGGCTTCGGGTCGGCCTGGCCCGGTCCAGGCTCGGGCCGACTGAGCAGTTCTTGGGCCGGACCGGCTCGACCCAGCCAAGTTTCCAACTCTAGTTGTGTATTATATTTTTTCAGTAAATGGATTTTTAATTTCAATAACACAAAAAAATTGGTCACTACTTTTCTAAAAAAGAAACTATGAAAGAAGACCCAAAAAAATGATTGACCAAAAGTCAAAATTATAGCATAAGTTGTGTATTATATTTTTTCAGTAAATGGATTTTTAATTTCAATAGCACAAAAAAATTGATCACTATTTTTTTTAAAAACTATGAAAGAAGACCCATTTGGAACTATACCTTTTGCCAAAATTGCATTTCCAAGAGAACCCTATGTTTACTTTCCCTCTCTCGATAATTAAGTGAAAACTAACCTTCCACTAAGAAATTGCAGGCTTCTCATTGATTCTGCCACTATCTTTATGCTAAATAGGTAATGATTGATTTACAAGATTGTAATGTAATCAAATTATCAAATTACAAAGAATTTGATTACATGAAATTAAATTATATTGTAAATAGATTATATGAAAATCAATTACAATGTTTGAATCATTAAAACTTATAATTTATTATATATTATAGAATCACATTCAATTATCATCAGAATTACACATTGAAATGATTTTGAAAATCACCTTAGTAATTCAAGTGATAGCTTGAATTACACATTGAAATGATCCAATTATGATGCATAATTTGATGAACAAAACATCATAATTAAGGAATGAATTAAATTACATTATATCTCTTGATTACAACCAACCAAACATGGACGACGCTATAAAAGAGGAAGCATTTTAGATTTCAAGATTACAATTTGATAATGTTTTCACAATTTGGCATAATATTGTTAAAACACCGATAAGCAATTCCAGAATGTGGTATGTGATTTTGAAATAATACTCACAACTACATATCATTGGATAGTTTTCATGTACAATGTCATGAGAATCAAATCATAAACCTCGTAGTGCAAAGCACCAGGGCTGCACTAATGGATAGCTTGACACAGGCACCACAGACATATTTTAAATATTTGACTATAGATTATACATACATGGATTACAAAATTAATTTTATACTCAGACTACTTGTGTGTTTTGGCTGGGAGGTAGGATATAAGAGTTGGGACCTAAGAGGCAATGATTCCAAAAGACAAAACGACAACGTATACAACATTTCTACTCATATTGTGCTGCTTTTATCACCTTGTTTGGTACCGATCCTGCACGGCAAAATCACTGATTTTACGATTAATATATGTTGTTTGTGAGTAGTTTGATGTTTTAGAAGTGTGTAGTCGTGCCAGTTTCATGCTCAGAAACTTTGTGGGAATCCCAATTCATCTCCTGATAGCCTTTTGACCATGCTTGTTCTCTGCACTAACCGAACTAATGATTGGACAACTTCAGACATTGGAGGACGAAACTCAGGTTCGGGCTACAAATAACAAAACAAAGCATAAATACCTCATTTGATCCACATAATAGAAGAAAACCAAAATAAACGACAGTCAAAAACAACTCAGTTCAGTAACACTAGTGAAGAGCACCTGCATAGAGTATTTTACAATAAATAATTACTACTGAAGAAAGATGTAATCATTAAACAATATAGAATTTTGAAAAATAATTAAAACTCAAAATATTTAAAATATTGAACAATTTTAAACTAAACATGTGTTATAAAACAAACAATAGATTACAAACACTTCAAATTTAAAGAAATAACAATTAAGAAAAAACAATTTGTAAGCATGGATATTTGAATTTAAATTTATAACTAGAAATCAGGAAAATTACCAAGATTTCCAAATTGACAGTAATGATATTTCAGTTTTAATTTAGGGAAGATTTTAATTTCAAATTTAAACAGAATTGACCTTTATTTGGTAATTGCATATTGCTTTAATTAATCATAACAGTAATGAGATTTCAATTTTAATTTAGGAAATATTTTAATTTTCAAATTTAAACAGAATTGACCTTTTTTTGGTATTTCCGTATTACTTAAATTAATCATGTTTAGTCTTTAATTTTGAAATTTAAACAGATTTGAGTTACTTTTGGTAATTTTCTATTAATGAAATCAATCATGTCTTGGTAAATAGTAATTTAATAAAGGGCAAATTGAGGCATTCACAATGTCCGATCCATTGGGCGAGAGGAAGGGAGGTTCCTTTAATAGTATAGATTATTATAAAAAAGGAACAAACTAAAATTTCCTGTAAAATTTGCATAATAACAAAAACAATTTCCTGTAGCAACTTTTATTTCTGTTGATTTTCTTTTTATAATCCTCTAAATTTGAATGAAACAATGCAATATTCAACTTCTCTAACAATCATTATACATGCTAATTTCCCTGGGTATGTATTCCATGCAAGAAGATACACTATGGCTCATTCACAATCACCTTTTTTGATTGACAGGAACAAACATAAACCATGAAATTTAATTCAAGATGTGAAAGTTTGTTGGATTATTCTCTTTCCCCCATAGTTGCAATTGATAATGAAAGGTATATAAGAGGATTATAGACAAGCATGTAATTTTTTGTCATCACATGAAGTTTGGATGTGGACAGAGGTTCGTGTACACATTTGTTTAAATTATTTCATCTGTTAGTTAAGTAGACTTCAAATGAACCGATCACAATCAAATAGAGTGCATCGTGATACAGGAACAAAGAATGACATGATATCCTTACCTGAATACACAGTGCAATGATGTCGGCAAATCGTGAAAGAGATTTTGCAGGGTAAATTCCATTTAGTAACGGATCAATCATTTTTGACAATGCATCAATATCATGAAGTTGGGGAATAGCCCATCTGACTAGTGATTGCTCTGATCTAACTCTTGAACTGGACAATTTTAGACAGAAAAAAGAGAAGGCAACTTAGCAACTTAACAAGCTGAGAAAAATAAATCAGAAATAATAAATCACTACAAAAGTCACCTATCTAGTGGTTTTCGACCAGTCAATAACTCAAGCATTAAGACACCTAAACTGTACACATCACTCTTTACAGTGTAAACACCTGAAAGGGCAAATTCAGGAGCACTATAACCAAATGAACCAACTGTCTGAGTCAAAACCTGTTAAAACATGAAGACGAACATTAATGCTTCCTGGGTTGTATGACTGGTTCATTCATAATGCATCGATAGTAATTAGTCGTGTGGGTTTACCTGACGCTCCGGATTGGGCATTAATACAGCTAAACCACAATCTGATAAGTGAGGGTTTAACTCTTCATCAAGTAGCACATTTGCAGATTTTAGATTTCTATGTACAATAGAAGGTAAGCATACTTCATGCAAATATCTGAACAGACAGAATCACGAATGAATAATGAGAATATTATGATTTAGTAGAACCACATAAAAGCAGCAAACTGTTCAGAGCATACTCAAGAGCCCGAGCAGTGCCAAGCGCCACCTTCACACGTGCATTCCAGCTGAGTACCTCACTGTGATCATCACTATAATGTAACATATCATGTAAAGTTCCATTTCCAATATATTCATATACCAAAAGACACTGTCCATGTTCTACACAGTAGCCCAGAAGTGTCGTAATATTCTGGTGCCTAAGTCTTGACATATTTGAAATGGCTTCAAGAAAATTATCCTCCTCTTGTATTGACAGTGCTGAGCAATCAATCTTTTTGACAGCTAGGACCTAAGTTCAACAAACTAATTTAGGCTAAAAGTTTGTAACAGTTAGAAAGTCAACGCAATAAAGTAGCATCATAGCATGTGCATATAACACATAGTATTACTTAAAACTAACAAAGGAAACCTAGTACTTAATTTGGATGAAGCACTTTGCATAGCTAACCAACTCTTTAACTGCCTACAGAACCTTGTTGAACAAGTTTTTCTGCCATTTCATTTGCACAGTATACCTGGGATCTTCCATCTTGAACTTCTATTTACCCTATTCTTTATTGAATTTTGAACTATTTGCTATTCCAATTTGTTCAATTCTCAAGTAAATGATTCTAGTAGCCTCTGACATGGAATTTTATCCCCTCAATCATCATTCATTCATTAGCCTTAAATGCCGAGACATATGGTATCTCTAAAATTACAGAATAGAGCAATGCAGCTCTGCTGATTATGTAAAATTTCAACCGTGATGAGATAATAAATAAAGATTTGAATTCTAACAAAACCAAGTGCAGAAGCATTATCAGACTGAAAATTCACTTAGCAAAATTTTAAAAAATGTCAGAGCATCCAAAGTTCATTAAAATTTCTAGACCATTACCTCATGTCTATTAGTTACAACATTGATGTCTTAAAGAATGATTACTAAGCCCATGCACATTAAAGACACACATAAACAGTCTTACAAAAGGCCACCAAGCACCTTGACAACTGCTAAACAGTACCCAATAAAAAAAGGGTAAAGAGTAATAAAAAGAATAGCATTCCAACACCTATTTCAATGGCAACTCAGTGATTTCACTCTCAAGAACTTCATCTTCAATGAAATGTTGCTTGCTCTTGTACCCAGCTATCAGAAATACAAGATATGAAGAAATGAAAAACAATGCAAACAGGTACAAAATGGATCAGAGCATCTCCAATATTAAAAGGAAAGATGGGGAGAAATCAGAATAATAGAGCATTACTGTAAAACTAAGGCTCAATTCTGACTTATGTGATACTGTAGATATCCCGATTTTACAGTCATTTGGTAGCAAACTCCTTTGAAAAGATATTCTAGTTGCAACCACTAAAATCCTAACTTTCAAACTTAAAACCCTAAACCCTAACTCAACAAACCTATTCAAGTCCACACAAGTCCATTTAGACCCACAGAAACCAATTTTGGTATAATCAAAATTAAAACGAAACAAAACTCATTTAAAACACTTAAAATCCAATTTAATCAAGTAAAACCCTAATTAAAACCAAAGTTAAATAAAATCAACTTAAATTCCAAATTAATTAAGTTAAAACCCAAATTAAGAAAAATTCAATAAAATCCATTAAAATTGAATCTAATTAAAAAGAAACCCTAATTCATACAAAAATCAAGCAAAAAAAACAGTTAAATCAAAATCTAAATTAAATCCCAAGTAAAGCCAATTAAATCAAGGAAAATAATTAAATCTAAATTTAAAACTCAAACATAAAACTTTAATCTATTTAAATTCAAAAAAAACTCTAAAATAATAAAACTCAAAAAGACCCTCACTTAAAATCACTCAAAATCCTAAAAATCCAAATTTAAAGTCACTTAATTAAAACCCAAAACCCTAATCAATTAATCAAACCCAAAATCATTTTAATCCATTTAAAACTAAAGTAATCCATTTAATTAAATTTAAATCACCAAATAAAACTTTAATCAACTTAAAAGGTTAAAACACAAATAAATCCATCCTAAATCTCAAATTAATCATTAATCATCAAATTAATCCAAAATGAAACCACTAAAACAAAACAAAAAAATCCAAAACCATCGCCAGGCCCAAGCGCAACACTATTTCATTCATCTAATAATTCCGACGACCGTAAACGACACTCACTCTCTCCATCTCTCCTTCTCCATGTAGCAGAACCCATGAGCTGACCAACTGCCAGTCACGATCCATACGAACCACGTCCCCTAACTTCCACCTCTCTTCAAGCATTAAAAACCAACGAAAAAACCAACCGTTGGGGGACAGTCGGAGAAACACCCAAGAAACCAGAGGAGGGAGAGTCTAAGACCACCCCTCGAAACGCCAGAGAAGCCTAGCCAATTCCCCGACCTTGAGACCATTTCCTCCAGCCTTTTTCCGCAACCCAGGACTCAACCACCGTCGCCAAAGCATCGACCCAGAGAACGCTGTCGTTGCTCTTCAGGGGTATAGATATTATATCGTATTTGTGGTTGTTGATACACCTGTAATCGACGATGATAAACTTGCAATGGACGTTCCAATGGTGACCTTATAACAACTGGTGGTGGTAACGAAATACTTTCAACTTAGGACTTAGTGGACTCAAAATAAGATTTTGACTCAAAAAAAATGACATCAGCAGACAAAAGATATCTACGTACAAGTGGATGATAACATCTGTATCCTTTTTTAATACATGAGTACCCAACAAAGATACACTTAATTGATTTAAGATTAAGTTTATCAAGTCTTGAACCAAGACATTGTACATATGCAGTATACCCAAACACTTCAGGTAATAAGTTGAACTTCTTATTTGAACAGAGCCACCTAAGAGGAATTTCACCTCATAAAGGAGTAGAGAGCATATGATTAACAAGATAGAGAGTTCGAGCGACATCAAGAAGATGCCTATGTTTACGCTCCACAATGTCATTTTATTGTGAAGTATTTGTACATGTGGTTTGATGAATAACTCACAAAGACGTAGAGTAGACTTACAAATCATTTTGCACAAATTCTAAAGCATTGTCAGTACGAATCACTTTAGGTGTAACAAAAAACTACTTTTTTATTTTATTGTAGAATTATTTAACAACATAAAAAACACAGACTCTATCCTTTAACAAATAAACCCACAATACTCTAGAAAAATCAACCACAAATACGATATAATATCTATACCCTTAAACAAAGGAAACTCGTACTAGCACCTAAACATCACAATAAACTAAATCAAAAATACTTTTACTACGAAACAAGGACAAACGTCTATAGGTAGTATGGTGATGCTTACCTAATTGACACGACTCACAACTAAAAAACTCTGGTATCCATGGAAGTGCTTGCTAAAGCTTACTAATAGATGGATGACCAAAGCGATAATGCCACAAAAAAGAAAATTAAAAGGTAGATGCCACAGTCGCAAGTCCACGAGGTATCTTATCCCGCACCAACAGGTACACTCCTTTGTCACATTCATGGCCCAAACCAATCCTCCTCTCCGTCTGTAAATCCTGAAAGATACAATAGAAAGGGGAAAAAATTATGAAACAAAGTAGTTATCATGTTATGACACTAATGAAAAGTAAATTGATTGGAAACTTGGGGACATACAAAACTTTTTCAAAGGTGATCCGGAAAGAAACATGAACTCCTTCATCGGATACAGAATAAGTACAATCGTTAATACTTACTACAGATCGTATATCAGAGAGCTATGAAAGACGACCACATAGACTCTTTGTACCTATCATGTGGGTGGAAGCTCTAAAGTTTATGATTCAAGAATCATAGCTAGTAACTAACATGACACTCGTACCTGATGTCGTAGCATGGGAAGCAGAGGCTGTGAACTCGTCAGCCTGTGTCTGGAACAATCTGTCGTAATCTGCCAGTGAAATAGTCACTATAGGCTCTATCATCTGATCTGATGTCTCTGTTACAACAAAGGAAACAAGTTGTACTAGTGGTGGTCTACCATACTTATCCCAGCATTTGTCAGAAGTATGATTTCCACGTCTACAATGGTCACATCGTCTAGTGTCACAACCATTCCTACCACCTTGCCCTCTACTAGAAGATAGAAGTATTGATGGCTTTGTCACAGGAGAAGGTGTAACCATAGAGATGCGTAACAGCCTGGAAAAGGTGAACTGGAGTGTAGGAACTGTCTTTACACCTAAAATCCGTCCTCGGATTTATGCTACAAGTTCTGAATTAAAATCTACCAGAAAGATTGCAACTGCAAACTCCTCACGATACTATCTCATCTTAGAAATATCAACCACAAATAGTTGATATGCCTTTAACTCATCAAGTAGGACTCGTAGTGTACTATAGAACTCTTCAACAGTTTTCTCTTCCTGATGATGCGTAAATAAATGCTTATAAATTTCACCAATTCAAGCAATATTTTTTTCATTACCATATATAGAATGCAAAGTGTCCCATAGTTTCTTAACTGACTTTAACATCATAACACTTCATGCAATCCACTCCTCCATACTATTGACCAGCCATGTTATTATGATGCAATCATCGAGTAGCCAATCCTCGTAGGTGAGATCGTTGCCCATACTGTTGACCAACCATATTATTACGACATAATCATCGACTAGTCAATCCTCGTAGGTGAAATCGTTGACATCCAGCGGATCGTGCGTAAGATGATGTATCTTGCGATGAGCTCCTAGGAAGGTTTCAAAAGTTTGTTTTCCTAATAAATAAATTTTGCCATCTAACTTAATGAAGGTAGCACAAAGTCCCTTAAGCAAATTTCCCATGAGGTTGCCATGTCTTTTGATAAAGGGAAAAAAATAGACTGAAATTCACTGGAAAATTGGGAAAGCTATACTAACCTGCCTTAAACAAACTGATTGTTTTATTATCCAAACATAACATAACATTTAATCACCAGACAACAACTTTGGCAGCCTTGAAAAACATCCGACGACCACCGATGGGCTACACAACAACTGATTGTCAAAAAGAAAATGAAGAAAGAGGAGAACTTAGACCATTCGATGGCTTAGAGGACCGACGTACACCAACTGAAAGGGAGTGGAGCCATCGGAGAAGGGAGAGGAGGTGACTGGACGTAGCAGAGACAACATTTTAAGGCCGATGGAGGGAGAAGAAGAGCCAACGGTAGCCGACGAAGGGAGAGGAAGAGTTGACAGGAGCCAACAGAGGGAAACAGATGAGCTAACTAGGGCAGACGATTGTGGGTGTGCATGAGATGAGAACCTGTTCTTGATATCATGTGTAAACAATATTTTGGGAGAGATTAATTATTCATTAGGGTAGTCAGTTACATATATATAGGGAATAATCCCTTACATGGATATCCATATACCCGATAGTCACATTACATAACATAACTCACATGCGTATTACTGATGAGCATACCTAACACATGATGTTGGCATGTGATGCTGGCGTGTTTTTGGCCTAGCACTATACATGGCCTATTTTTCAGAGATTTGTGTTTTTAATAAATGGTACTGAGATTTTAAAATATGTTCGAAATGTTGTTGAGAAAATGACAAGAATGGTTGTAAAAAGATGTTTTATGTGGTTTTGTTGAAAACCAAGAGACCAGAGATTCATACCGCTAGAACTAAGGGATATGACGATATTCCTAGGTGATCGAGTATGAAAGCTAGGTTAAGGTTCCGAAACCAAGAGACTGTAAGTAAGGTATGTGTCGTCGAATTCTAGAGGTATGACACTTCTAGATTAACGTTCACGAGATCGAGGTTGAATTCGATGATTGAAGTACTAATTGGACCGAGAGATACGATACTTTAGTTACTCCATGCACTAAAGCTTGGGGTGCTAACTGAACCTGGAGGTTAGAAACTCTCGTTGCTCCGAACACCATGGTTAAAACGCTAAGAGAGCAAACTTTGCATAACTTGGGCCAATACGGGCAATTGTGCTTGCTCTATTTCTAGTAATGTCTTGAGAGATGACAACTTTTCCGCGGAAAGTTAGTACTTTGAAGATCCTTCAGAAAAGTCGAACTTCGAAACAGACACGTTCTTCACAGGAGTGCAACGCATCTCAATGGTTACTTGTGACCAAAGTCAGTTGTTTGGCGTCGAGTAACACAACTCAGTTGTTTTTCACCAGTTAGTATCGAGGTTTTCTGTATTTTTGTCTGTGTAACGTTAAACTTGAGATGACTTTCTAGATGCACGTATATTAGTTTTGAATGCATCATGGTTTTCAAAGTTTTGGCCTTTACAACTCAAGTTTTAAGAAGCCGTTTTAGAGTTTCAGCATGCTCCTGAATGTCAATAGTTTTGCAGCAATGATTATAGATTTTTGAAGTTATGATTTTGGAAACTAATTGACTCTTGTCAGGTTCTATTCTCGATTTTATAGTTTTTGTGTAGGATGTGTATTGAATAACCCTTTTGATGGACTCTCACGCGTGTTTTGCTTTGTGGTTTGTAATTTACAAGTGTAAATATATAGTAGGTTGTATTTATAGTGTAGTTACATAACTCCACTTACATGCATTAGAAAGCGAAACCATCGCAAATCTACACATGCAAAACTCAAAAACAAACAGGTACTCCAAACACACATCCAACACGCACAAGAATCAGATCTACAGTTTAATTAACTACAACAATAGACCTGAGGTTCACCTCTAGAACCATAAGCACAGAGAAACACAAAACTCAAATCAGCTCAGAAGCATGTAGAAAACTCTAAAATAGCATCACCCTAAATCTTGAAATCTAAAAGGCAAAGCCAGTGAAAAACCTCATGATGCAATCATTCTATATACATGCATCCAAAGTTATCGTCAAATACCGTTGCAAAACCCACACAACCAACCAAAACCTATTGTGTTACTTGACACCAAGTAACCAATCCTAGCTCACAAACAATTGCGAAACACACTGCGTTGCCATATGAACGAGTCACCCTATAAGCAGTTCTCTCGTCCCAGAACCCAAAGAATCCTCAAAGCTATCCACTATAAGGACGTCACCAAAAGCTAAACACATGCATGACACTTTGGTCAATTCTATAAGACTCACACACGACGTCCTAGTCTTAACTCTAGATTCTACTAGCATCTAAAATAACAAAAGTCTCATACCTCTAGATTCTACTAGCATCTTAACTCTCAAAGCCTCGATCTCAGGAATGACTACCCAAAAATAACATATGCCTTGGATCTATCGGCACTTTCCCACGACTTCTTGGTCTTTGAACCATAGCCTCAACCTTGTGTTCAACCACCCAGAGGTATTGTCATACCTTCTAGTTCTAGCAACACAATCCTTTGGTCTATTGATCCTCAAAACAAACCAATGGAAAACCCGTTCAAAACTCTTTTCATCATTTTCCAAATCACTTTTGAAGACAATTAAAAGTTTCTCAAAACACTGAAACAAATATCAATAATATAAGCCATAGCCTTCTACTATTCAAGGTGAAAACATCTAAGCAAAATGCACTATCAAACCACGCAACTCAAGTTTGATGACTCTAACATGGTGACTCAACTCATTGCCCCAACATGCAATAGCAGAAAGCATAAAAAAAAAATTTATTCAATTATGTTTTCAAACAAAAACAGAGCATCAAAATTCTGCAATAAGAATTTACCCACATAATTTGACACACTCTCCAGAAAAATCCATATGATATGCCGAATTCCAAAACTTTCAATTATCTAACAAATGCATTTGAAATCTCAAGAATCGATATCTAAAACTCAAATATCAACAAATAAAGACAACAACCTCACACAGTAAATAATACTACTGCAAGCTATCATACATCAATTAATCTCAAATAAGACATGAAAATTCATCATTAATTACTGTGAATCATATTCAAAACTTGAATCATCATCTATAATTCACAACTAGAATTGCATGAAAAGACACTTTGTGAAGTGTGTACCTCAAGACCAAACTCGCAAACCAACAACACAAAGAACCTAAAAGACCTTGCTAGCAACCTTCTTTGTTACAGCTCCAAATTCAACCAGTCATGCTTTCAATTAAGCACGACCAAACCCAAAGCCCACACAGATGCAAGCATCACAGAGAAATTTAAATTACTCACACACGTAAAGGAAGAAGAGATAAACCTATTAACAATTCAAGCTCAACTCACCTTTATGACAACCTAACTGTAGAGGGAAGGAGGTTGTCGACATTAACTGTAACGCTCTACAATTCCCACAATAATTTAAAACAAATTAAATTATGGGAAAGTTGAAGCTAAACAGAAAATATATAACTACCAGAAATCTATATGTGCAGCTAAGAGACTCCATACTATATGTACTACGCTAAACCAACCGCATATCTACACCTGTAAGCCAAAACTACAAGAAAAACGCATGAGTGACGAGAGTCATCCAGTACGCACCCCAAGAAAACCACGGGAAAACGAAATCATAATTAATTTTTCATTTAAATTCTTTTACAAACTATTTCTCAAAAACCTCACAAACTAGGCCTACACCGGCCAAAACCACAACCTAGAATCTACTAACCCAAAACTACGAGCGTGAGACTTTAATGACCAAAACCACACGCAGTGAGTCGGAAAATCCGACACCAGGCAACCAAACTCTGGCCACAAGCAGTCCACCGAAGAGCAACCAACGACGTCTGCACTACTATGACGTGCCACCCTGTGCAGGAACCGCGTCGTCCTACGATTCTCCCACCTGGAGAACCCTCACAAAGCCAACTCCTCCTTGAGAAGACTGTCCTGTCTTTTAGGATGCTACCAGCATAGAATCAAACGTCGGTTTCGTGTCGGACTTCGGTTCGACAAAAATAGGAAACGTGTCGGACATCGGTGGAAATGTCGGTGGAAACGCGGTAAATTTACGGAAGTCCATGGTAATGGTAAAAAAGCTTTGAATTTTGATTTGAAACTCTTAGATAAGCTAAAGTAAGTAATAATCAATATCTTAGACTACTTAGATCAACTTCCTCAATATATATCACATGAAAATACAGTAGATAGACCTAATAGAAACATTCCGAAGTATAAATAATATATAAA